>PVJI01015855.1:0-39915 GCA_004026765.1 Micronycteris hirsuta
CATTATAGCTATTTATATCAATCAACACTGTCTATTTACCTAACTTCAGAAGTCATAGAAAAACAAAATTCTACCTTCTCTTCATGGTAGTCACTATAAGCTGAAGAAATTACTTAATGTAACAATTTTAATTCCGGATGTCTAAAACAAAAATACAACTTCCAATCTTCGTCGGCATTGTCCAGCCCTATAAAATCACAACACTTTAAAGCACTCTCAGAACAATTAGGAGATTCTAATTTGTGTCCATTCTCTTCTTTCATTTCCTTCTCCATAAATAATGGATCCAGACACAATGGGTCTTTGCTGACTTTTTCATTCTTCTAATACATAAAAATTATCTCTTGGAAATAAATGAATGTCTATATAATAGTCTGCAAATGGTTTGGAAGTAATTGGGTGGTTCTTAAGATGCTCAGTGGGTTGTATTTTATTTTGGAGCCAATTAATCACTCCACTTATCTCCTTCCTGTGTCCCCTGCTCTCCCTACCTCAGCCCCAACTCAAAACAGAAGTGTCTGTCACACCAAGGCAGAAACATATTCCATTGTTTCTGTCCCTCTTTTTTGGGTTTGCTATCCAACTTTTATTAATTGGAACTAACTGATACATCCATAGTACAGATGCATATGTTATGCAAATCTCATTGGAAAGCTTTTTTTTTGTTGTTAAAAACACAGTTAATAACTAAGTAAATATGATAACTGTACTAATTACAGGATACCTGATATGGTAAGGGTATTCTGGGCAAGTGGATTTTAACAAGAATGGCTGTTTAGCCCTTTAATATTTACTATACTTATTTTATCTTTTATTGTTTGGAATCTCAGAAGAGCAATGAAGTTATCACACACTGCTGTACGTTAAGAAACTATTCTAGGAAATGAAACCAAATCTCCTGGAGTGAGTGAGGAGCGGGATGACCCTAGATCACGGTCCCCAACCTGTGGGCCACGGACCGGTACCGCACAGGCCTGTCAGGAACCGGGCCACACAGCAGGAGGGGAGCTTGCGTGTAATGTACTTGAATCACCGTGAAACCATCCTGCAGCCCAGGTCCATGGAAAAACTGTCTTCCACAAAGCCAGTCCCAGGTGCCAAAGTGGTTGGGGACCACTGCTCTAGATGCATTCAAGTGAGGGAGACTGTCCATTCACTAAACGGTTTCAGAGTCTTATTTTGGGCTGTCTCTCCTGCCATCATTTCTAAGTTAGGCAGCCACCTGGGGCAAAGGTTGGTATCCCTTCCCGCACCGCCGCCCAATCAGCTCTTGGCCACCACCACAGTGATCCGCTTTGCTTCCTCAGGGAGTAATCGAAGCAAATCGGAAGACGAACTGACAGAGACCTGGCACTGGGTTTTGTGTCCAGAGAGTAAAATGCACGCGGAGATTTTTTTCTTAGACTCATATTCTTTTTCTTTTCCCATTTAATTTTAGATTCCTTCCGCATTTGAAGTTTATGTATCAGTTAAAGATTGATATAGAAATAAAATACAGGCTGTCCACATCCCATTAATCTTGCATGCGCCCTTACACTGGAGAACTTGCTCCGGGGGCCAGGGAGGTAAGAACACGGGACAACCGTTTTCCAGGCAAAGTTGATTCCTAATAATGCTTCTTTGTCTCATAACAGCTTTGTGGAGATTAGTACAGTGGGTTATAGTAGTTTCACTTTATTTTATTTTATATATGTCTGCCCAGGTAAGAGAACTGGGCATACACATTTTTTGTTTTTTATGACCCTTGGAAAATCAAGCCACGTAACAAAAGCATTAAATTAAACACGTGAAATTAAAACCACACCGTATCTTGCACAGAGTAGGCATTCAGTAAATACTTACTGAACTGAACTATATTAAATATAGTTACTTATTAAAAATGCTTCCTCACAAACTAAATCTTAACTTTAATGTTTAGCAGGGACTCCTGTGAAGGCGCATATTTGTCTGTTTCATAAGAGGACACAGAACTTCAGAGTGCGCGTCTATCCTGAGTTTTGGGCACAGTCCACGTGGTGTCCTTTTGCCCTCCCAACAGCGTGGACAGAGTGGAGTAAACCATTGTGATACTGGCGTAGATCATCTGTACGAAAGGGATTTAAATAGTCACGGTGTACATCAAATTCTTGCTTTTATCTGGGCCGCTTGCAATTCATCATCTAGAACAAGATCTTTATAATCCTCGTACCCTCCTCAGAAATGCCCATCTGGCCTGCCAAGAGCCACTGCTGAGGAGCGGTCAGGCAGACCTCGTCCTGTTAGACACACGGACGGCCCTCCAGTCCCTCTTTCACTCTGGCGCCTAAATACCTTCAATCCGACAACTAGGGGAGCTGCGACAGCCGCGTGTAGTATGAATTATACGAGGAGCCTCTGAGACACAGACCATGTGTTCAATATTATAGTATGTGGCCTTCTACACAGCTTATAAGATTGAGATCTTATTAAACTATAAACCATCTAAATAGGAAATTTTCTAGGAATCCTGAGAGATTATAAAAACAAAACAAAGCACCAAAAATCTATCGTGGCAGACTGATAATCCTTATCCTGCTTCCTCTGAATCTGTCGCCCCTTCTTCCGGGGATGCTGCTGTGTCTAGCGAGAAAAGAGTGTTTTGGTCTCTCTTGGAAGCAGTGTGGCCATGTGTTTAAGTTCAGGCTGATGGAACGTGAGCGGTCTTCCCTGGACATCGACTTCCCCGCTCTTGCCATTGGCTGGCAGATGGACTTGGCAGTGGCCCTGCTCTGACTGTCCAATGAGAAGAACACCCGTCTGGGCTTGCACAGCAGCAAGGCGGCGGTGCTCTGCCCCTTGAACGGCCTGGGGCGGAAGCAGCACCTGCCCGCCCAGGCCAGCGGTTCCATCCTGGGACAGAGGAGCCGGCCCTGTGTTACTGAAGTTATGGTATGTGGAGGTTCCTTTGTGATTCAACTTCACCCTTCCCCTGATCCACCTGTTAATGACATGGCCACACAAGTTTTTCATACAATGTGAAGGAACCAACACACCTGGTGGCATTTTCAGACTTTCCCGGAGGAGGATGTGCCATGAGCTTTCACAGGTGTGAGTGCCTTCATGTGAGCAGGGCCTTCCCTGCTGCTTCCTTCTTTCCTCTCGCTCTTCACAGCTAGGATGGGGGTGTGTTTTGGGGGAGAGGGTGGACAGAGCAGCTCCTGTGACTTTGCTTCTGAATAATCCTGGGGGGCACAGTTAGATTATGTCTCTCTCCTTTTATGGTTCAGATAACATCTAGGGCTCTCAACTATCTTTTGAGGCCTAGATCAAATGCAACTTCCTTCAGAAATATTTTGGCTTTTCAACCACAAACAATTGTATCTATATGTGGGGACTTTACCAAATTTATTGTACTTACATGTACATTTTGTTTTCTTTTAAAATGTAAGGTTCCTCAATGAAGGATTTACAGCTGATTTGTTTTGCAAAATTCACTGTGCATGTACTTAGAGTAACAAATATACGTTCATTATGATGGTAAACAAATTTCATCTTATTAAATGATAAAATAGCCTTAATGCTTAGAGAAATAATATGATAATGTATCTTAGATGCAAAAACATTTTACATTAATCCAGAACCCATATAAAATAACAACAACAACAACAACAACAACAACAAACAATCTTTTCTTTTGCTATTTAATTTACATACAACTAAATAACATACCTATCTTATGGGCATAGAATTTTTTTAAATTGAACAATACCATTTCTTTTCAACTAAGATAAAATTTTAAAAGGCAAGAGTATGACTATTACAAACTCTAGCTGCATTACATAGTTAATCACTTAAAGGTCAGACTGAACTGATTTGGGTGGGAAAATCTGTAAGCAATTCTAAATATCATGTCTAACATTTACTCAGGGGCTATCTTATTTACTAGGATTTATAAGATCAAATCAGGTGTCCCCTACCAAATTAAGGCATAGTAGATTCTTGATTGATTCTAAAGTTAACATTAGGATCAGCTTTCAGATCTCTGAGTTTTCAGTTGATCCTTATTAGCCAAGTCCATATATATATATGAATATTTTAAACTTATCCTTAATATTTAAAAGTTTGTGAACCAGAAAGACAAGTCTCAAATAAACTTTGTAATGTACTAATAGATTTTATGCTCTCAATTGCTCTTATTTGAACATAATCTATTAAATCTGACTTAATAAATTATGGTAAATATTTTATCTCACAACTATTCTAAATGTTACTTTCCACCAAGGTTAAATTCATGCTCAAATGCATTATGTGAATTAGATAGTATTGTATTATAAAATCATCAAACTGATTTTTCTCAAAACTTTTTCTTATGTTTGGGAAACTAGAAGAACATGAATTTGACATTCAGGAGCAGTATTTCATGGCCATGTGAATATATGGAAGTTATTTAACTTCCTGAAGCCATAGTTTCTATGTCCTGAGATCTGGGGTGATGATACATACATATAGTGTTAATATAAAGAATTATTGTAAAATCCCATATAAAACACACATTGTAGGACCTGAAAAAATGGACATTCTGATACTTCTACCCAGTGCATGGGAAAAAGTAAACAAGGTTATTCCACTTACTTCACCTCCAAGAGACCTTATTTGGCATATAATGGGTAGTTAAAAATCATGTGCTTTTTGTTTTTCAATGAATAAATATATTCTGTAAGTGTTAAAATAAAATTTGGTAATTTTGTAAAAAAAAATATATATATATAAAATAGACAATATGAATAAGTAATTTTATTTCAGCATGAGTGTTTTAAAACACTAAAGTTACCTAACATCACATAGTAAAAACCCCCAGCCATGTCTTCTCAGAGTCAAGTTCAAAGTCAACATATGTTGCCTTAGCATTTTCAGTTAATATTTTACTTCCCAACTTTTAAATATGAACAATCAACTGAAGATGACTAGAAATCTAAAGGTTTTTGAATAAAAGACGGAGCTCAAAACAAATAACCCCCAAATAAATAGTAACTATGCAGAGAGAAGAGAGTTTTGAAATAAAATAATTTCTCATAGAGACATTTCATCTACAAAACAAAATAAGGATGTTATTAAAATAAAGTACATTTAGGAAACAGAGCTTTTGAAAATTAAAAACATGAATGACAGCAGAAATGAAAAAGTCAATGGAATATTGGAATATAGATTTGAGATGATCTGAGAGAAAAAGTAAGTTATAAAATACTAGAGAACCAGTCAAGGAGGTACAATCCCTCGACAGAAAGAATAAAGAAAATGGACAATAAGTAACTGTTATTAAGTCAGAAATGGGGAAGGTTTGAGATTTCAGTCTACTTGAAAGCGGACAAGTTCGCCTGCCAGGAATTTATAAGCACAGGCTGACAAAAGACACGGTAGTCCTGCATCAGAGATGCAAGTCGTTCATTAATAGCCAAACAGTAGCTGGAACAGCATCTGCTGTTGGTTCCCTGTGCCCTGGTCCCCACAGGGTGACAACAGGAGAGCTGCCATTCACCTGTGTGTGCAGTGGCGTGCACCACTGAAGAGGCTTCCTAAGTTTCAGAACTCCGAGCTTTTCTAGGCTGCTGACACACCAGCTCATTCTTCCTTCTGGAGAGAAATTAGGCATTATCCTGGAATGTACACAAATGCCTCTGGGAAGAAATCAAAGGCTTTATCTTTACTACTCTGGAATATTTCCGGGGAGGCAAGTCTCTAAATCTCTCTAGAGGGATGCACCATCTCTAGTTTCAAAGACTGTGTACTAATCAAAAATGCCCTTTATTTAGAATGTGCAGACTGTGATCGTTCAGGCTCTGAGAAATCATGGAGAATTGCCTGTCAACCATCATAAATAAAATAATTCAATAAAATTTCCAGAGCCCACTTGGTCTACATGTAGCCCACAAGGCGAATATAAACCCTCAATGGGGCACATCACTGTAAAACTTCAGAACTTATGGGAAAACCAATAATAGTTCAACAAGCTATCATTTCAGAGAGATAAAAATGCATCAAATACGAAGTCAGAATGACTTTCTTTTTCTAATTACACAAGCCTTCAAAATTCTGAAGAAAAACTATTTCCAAGTAAACTTCTATACCCAGCTAAGTAAACAATCAACTTAGGGTGGGATCAAAATATTTTCAGATATCCAATGTAAATAAAAAAATGTACTTATCATGCTCCTTTCTGATTTGGTTACTTAAAAATTGATTCTACCAAAAGGAGAGAAAAAAATCAAGAAAATGAAGAAACAGGTTCAAGGAGACAGAAAACCCCACATAGAAGAGAGGCATCAAGAGTTCAAAGGAGGTTAAATAATGGAAATTCTGGGAAGACAGCTCTATGCTAGACATGGTAGACAACTGGTCTGAATTACAGTGATTTGAGAGATTTAAGAGACCATGCTAAGGGCTGACTTCACCAATGTAGCCAATATCCTTCTACAAATGTTTAAATTGAGAACAGGATGCCTGAATGAGTCTGTTCTGGATTATTATCTGTACTTTGTCTAGACTGCTTGTTGATATTTCTGTTCTCCCCTCCATGTCGCCACTTTTGGGTGAGTTGAATGTATGTATCTTGAATACATACATTTTATCAAGGCAGTAATCAATTGTAATAAAACAGCAAAGGTTGGTCAGAGTGAGCTCAGAAGAAAAACTACACAGAAACTGCCTCACCTGGCAGCGTTCCCACTGCCCATCCAGTCTGGCCCCTTGTGGTCCTTCCATATGCCCCACCCATGGATAGTCCTATGTCTATCTGGACTCAGACTTAGGGCTTTGCCCAGACTGCACTCTGACGATTGAAAATCATATTTTTAGGAATATCTAAGAAAAAAAACAATCACAATATAAAGCATAAAGACAGAAAATGAAAGATTATGCGTGCACTATCATCACAGTTGTGTTTGCAGGAGTTTTGTCCACCCAGTATTTATTAAATACTTTCTGTGTGCCAGGCCCTGACCTAGACTTTTGACACCACTGACCACTTCCCCCTCATTTAAACACTCATTTCCCCTGGATTCTGTGACGCCCTGATCTCTAGTTCTCTATTTTTTTTCTATGTCCTCTGAGTATCTCCACAGTGGCCTGAGAATCTTTGATTTTTCTGTGGCCTTCTTCTTCACCTCATTTTACACACTCTTGAGTTCAGGGATTGCCTTCACTGCGCAGCTTCATTCAGCTGCGTGTACTCTATCACTGACTCTGAATGCAGATATCCTGCCAGATTGCTCCCCAGATCTCCAGATCAAATACTAGTAACAATTTCACATGCACAGCCCATAGGTACCAATAATTCAGTGCATCCCAAACTTAATTCCTCATGAAACCCTCCAAAAATTTTATTTTTTGCTCCATGGTATTTTCTAACTCAGTGTTAGCCACACCACCTACCTCGTAGCCCAAATCAACAGGCCGAAGCCTTGCCATTCTTACATTACTTTTCCCCATCGCTCACTTGTAGCTACTAGCTCTGATGATTCTGCCTTCCTGAATCCCAGCAATTGCTTCTTTTCTCCACCCCTCCCTAGGTTGGCCCTCCGTCTTCCCTGACTGCATTACTGTCCCAACACTGCCTGTTTCCATCACTTCCTCTACCCATTCCATTGCTACAGGCCGGCCAGAGGGATCTTTCTGTAATACAAATTTAACCACATCAGGTACCTATTAAAAATGAATCAAGACATTTCTTAGCCTTCCGCATAAGGTCTAAACTTCATGCCACGGCATTCACAGTTCTTTTTCCACCTTGACACTTCCTCTTTTCTTAATGGCATCTCCTGTTAACCTTATACTCCAGTCTAAAATACATTTTACATAGTCTCTTGCCTCTTTGCTTTTGTACATAGTGCTCCACTCTCTTGGAACGACCTTTCTCTTTAACCTGTATGTATTTATCTAACTGCTCTTCATCTGTGTGAACTCAGGAGTTCCTTCATCAGAGAATCACTCCCTGACTTCCCCTAACCCTAGCCTGGATGGGGGCCATGCCCACGTGCTTCCAACAGGCCCTCTCTGAGAGGTCCCGAGGCACACCCCCTGTTGGTGACACGGCCCTCGTTAGAACTCAGAGTCGGTGTCTAAGTCACACAGGAAAATTTCTGTCATCCAACTTTATTTTTTTCAAAAATATTATTGCCCAGTGTGATCACCAAAATTATTGAACAGATTTGACATTGAATAATTTTTAGTAACTTCAAAAAATTTAAATATGCCTTCAAAGGACAAAGACTTCTTCCCACTGGGAATATCCAAAAGACTGCTGCCAGATGTAAGAATTCGTCAATGTTTGTAAAAAAAAAAAAAATCAGTTAAAGTACTTTAGAATTATGGTTTTAAATGTATGCATGCCACCTAAAACATATTTCGGGTAGAAATTATCAAATGAATAAAATACAGTTTTTGAATAAAAAATTTAATTCTTAATTTTAGAACACAGATGCCTCATATAAGTACTTTTAATCAGTGAATAAGGAAAAATTATATAAAAATTCAGTATGTTACTTCACATACAATTAGAATATCATACTGCTGCATATCAAAATAACCATATTAAGGAGTGCATGCAATAAGATACATCAAATATCTTAGGAGAATGCTATAATATAGGCTTAGATTATTGATGGGAAGTAAATAGCAATCCTAACAGAGGTCTAATCCATAGTTTTGTATGTTCATTCTTATTGTTAATGTCAGAATTATTATACCATGAAAGCTATTCTTTGTCATTGTCTTTTCTCCGATGAATAACATTCTTTTTGAGAAGAGGAGATAAGAAATAGTGAACCACAGATTTAGTTGTATTTGTTGCTCCATATTCAAACATTCTAATCTACAGTTAGATGACAAAAAAACTAAGACACATATACTACCTAGCTTTATAAAGAACGGTTCTTAGAAGGTATTCATCCAGCACATTAAAGTAGCAAAGTCTTTTGAGAATGTTATACAGTAAAAGCATTACATGCATATAAAACAGATGATAGAATGCATTCAGTTGGTACTAAATAAATGCTTGTGAAATTGAATGCCAAACATGAGTAAGGGCAGTGGCTGTGAATCAGCAAAGGGAACTGAAGTTGCTGACAGATGCTGCTTCCCGTATTCTGGATTTCATCTTAATGAGTTAAGACATCATTTAAGTTCTAAGTTGAAGTTATTACAGAAACTATTACGTAAAATAGTGGGTTACCTTCTAACACTTGGAAATACTTAGGATCCAAGTCTTTTCAGTGTGACATTGGACTTTTTCTTTGGTTTTGGTTTCAGCCTGTTCTTTTTCCAAAGAGAATTCTGATGCCTGATGTTCTATATATTTTCAGTTACATGAAATAAAGGAGACACTGTGGTCATTTCACAGGAAGAATATATTTTACCAAACCTTGATTGAATACTAACTATGGACTATCATTTCCTACTGTTGAATATATTATACAAAGATAAAAAGCAAGACCCAATCCACGCCTTCAGGCAAGTACAGTAGGCAACTAGGAGCATTTCATTATCATTTAATGCAACAAAACAAGGATAAAAAAAAATGTGTGATTGTAGATGAGCAGCTGGCTCAATTTAGCTTGGAAATTTTGGAATAACTGACCATAATCTCACATTTATGGATTTAATTTCCATTGAGGACAAAGCCCAGGTAAACTTTACTCACTCTGAACTCAAATATTGTCTTTACCCCTTACTACGTATGTGACCTTGGGCATAGTGTAGATGCTTATTGAATTACTCTGTGAAACACTAGAAAGATAAAGGAGGTATAATCAAGAACTCTGGGAGTTTAGAAAGACATGACAGGTGAGATCAGATTCAAACTTGGGAACATGTAAGAATTAGATAGACTAAATTTGTGATTGAAATCGGCCACTCTGAATATGAGAAATGAAGAAAGAGCTTCAGAGAAGGCAATAATGCATGGCGTGTGGACTAAAGGCAAACAGGAATACAGTTTTCATGCTGGAGAGAAAAAGATATATTTCTTGGATCAAATTCCAAGATGACAGAAAATCTTTGAATGTTTCTCATAAAAGGTTGATACAATGTCTTTCCAAGTTCGAATCCTACCACACTCTTACACTCTTCAGTAATTTCTTTCAAATGTACACTTAGAAATGCTTAGTTGAATGTAATACTTTGCCAGCATTTATGGTAATTCTTCCTTTTAGTTATTTTATTAAGGAATAGCATAATTTCATGTAGAACACACAGCCCCAATTTTCTTAGTCAGCTGTAAGTTATCTATCTTGCAATACACCAGTATCTGAAATAGTTATTCTAGTATAACAAGGTAACACTACTTAGATTTTTAAATCTTGCACTATTCACATCTCACTTGGAAAAGGTGTAGCAAGTAATTAATTGATCTTCTTTAAATATTTCATCTCTACTCCTGTCTTGCAGTGTTCACTTCTTTTTTTTTTTTTTTTTTTTTTTTGCATACAATTGAACTGGCTTTTGTGCCACAGAGTTCAGTAACAAGGAATAGATACACACAGCCACATTCTGGACAGAGATACAGCAGATGCAAACAATACCTCTCTGCGAAGTTCACAATAGATTTATCACAATAAAAGGGGCCAGAAGAATCTGGACATTTCTGGGTTACTGTGCTATTCCCTACCGCTATTCTGTAACCATCTCCGACAGGCTGACAGGAACTATTGTTATAACTTCTGCTGGTGTCGTATTTATCTACCGTATCGGTTCAGCTGCAAGACCTCAGAAAAGGCAGGCACTATAATGTGCTCTTTCAATTTGCACAGAGAAACTTTAAGAGTCTATTATCTGGTTTACTTACAGTGCCTATCACCACTGTTAAAAAATAGAAAATGGCACCATCAGGTTGAAAATAGAAGAATGTCTGTTGTATAGAGAATAAAGGACATTAAAAAAAAATCTCTACTGGAACATTTCATACCCCATGAGCATCTCCTGCAATTTTCTCTTGACATGAAAAAGTTTGTCATGGGCAAGGAAATAGGACAGAACTATTACATGGTGACCTGCCAATAGTTGTCTATCCACATTCGACTACGAGATCATTTACATGCATCTAATGTGGGATTCAGCCAGGAGCCCTGCGATGAAATAATTATGGGAACGATCTTACCTGCATGTATCCTGTTTACTTAGAAGTCAGCAGGCAACCTCTAGATTCAAATCTACACATCCCTTAATACTTGGTGTGTGGTGAAGGATCAAAATAAAAATCAAAGCTCTGAGACTCAGTATCAGGACTGGCTACGAGACCAGTGTATTCTTGGTTTCTCTGTATCCACCCAAGCTGGCAAGAATACATGCATGTATCCCAGACTGAAAGGGAAACAGTTGTTGTTTGCGAGGTGCGTCTGTGCCAGGGAGGAAGGACAGAGCTGCGGGCAAAGGAGATTCCGTATGTGTCATCTCCATACATCTGCTGATTTATTCTTTTTTTAGTTTTTACCCAGCTTTTGATACTTTCCTGCTTTTTGATAAATTTCTGCTGAATAAATTACACCTGAAGACTATTCATTAACCCATACTGAGAATTCATGTTAGTTTGAAGTACTTTACATACATTAACTCATTTCATTCCCACAAACCCTGTTGACATAGATTCTAGTTTTATGACTAATATATTACAGATGATGAACCTGAGGCCCACTGAGGTTAAGTAATTAGTCCAAGGTCACCTAGCTAGTAGGTAGTGGATCCAGGGTCAAGTGTGAGTAGACTTGCACTGGCCAATAGTGTAGCTACAGCCAAGCGGGGCTACTGACCAATGCAAATGTGGCTGATCAGAAATGAGAGGGGCTGCAAGTGAGAAACATACACGTAACTTCACTGAGTAAGAAAAGAAATGGGATAATATCTTATTTTGAGCATTTAACATCTCATTAAAACTGTTTATATTTATTACATGCTGACATGATCATTTTTGGACATCATAGATTAAATCAAATATATTATTAAAATTAATTTCACTTGTTTCCTTTTACTTCTTCAACATGGCTACTAGGTAATTTTTAAATCATATATGTAGCTAACATTATTTCTTGTCTTATTATTCATTTTTTTTAGAGAGAGAGAGATAGAAACACCAATTTGTTGTTCCACTTATTTATGCATTCTTTGGTCGATCTTGTATGTTTCCTGACATGAGATCAAACCCGCAGCCTTGGCATTTCAGGGTGACGCTCTAACCAACTGAGCTACCCCGCCAGGGCTTCACTAACCTTATTTCTAATGCTGACTCTGGTCTAGGCTCTAGGCTCTGGACCACTCTGCAATACTGCTTTTAAGATAGAGTGAAGCTCAACCCAACCATGAAGTGCTTCCTTCATTTTATCTTATATTTTATTAATTTATTGCATATGAATAGTAATAGAATCTCTTGCAGCTTAAAACATAAACTGAACCTTTACATAAAACCACCCAAAGAACTAACTACAGGGACACTGCTTATTTTCATAGGTTGTTATGACCATATGACTGTGAACAGTGAAACTGAAGCAAGATCATCCAACTGAGGAATAAACATGACCCAATTCTTATTATCTCAAGGGTATCAATAAAAATCATCATCATCATATGGCTATCATCTATTAAGCACCTAAAGCAAGCCAGACATTGGGCTAAGCCAGTGCCATTGATAGGGTTGGCAATGCCCACTCAGGCACATTTTGTAATTTGTGGATCTTTTTTGGTTGTGCCAGTGATTGACAGGTGCTCTTGGCATTTAGACAGAGGACACCAGAAGTTCCGTCCTGAATGATGAAGAATGCAGTTGGATGTTCTCATAGATGATACATCATTTCATAGTTTCTCAGCCCGAAACCTTACATAAAAACAATGTCTCTGTAGGCACTATTTCAATACGCACTGCATTTTGCAGGAATACAGCTACTATGTAAAACAAGGAAAGACTTCTGTAAGGTCAGAACATGACACATGTTTTTCACCATTTTAGAAAATAGTATCCCCAATATTAAAGCTGCTCTGGTTATTTTAGTTGCAGATCAAATGCACTTGTATTTATCATGTTAGAGCTGACATATACAGGATGAAATAAATGCAGCATATGATTACTTTAAATACCATTTACATTTGACACACATGACCATTTATATATTGAGCACATGTTACTTTGTTATGAATTGCTTTCCTTTTACTTTTCCCTTTAAATCACAGTTAAGGAATTATACTGATTTAAAAATTATGTATATAGTGAGGTTTTAGTATGTATAAATTAATTCACAGAGAGTAAATGGGACATTATAAAATATGAATTTAAGAAAGGAGCTATTGTTCTTAAAAATTGAGAACTGATAGGTTAAATTTTTTATATGGATTAACTAATTTGAACTTCAAAAGTGATGAACCCTAGGAAGTAGGCAGTATTTTTTTCACCTCTATTTCACAGATAAAGAAACTGAGCCTTAAAAATAGTATTTTAATTGTTCAAGGTCAACATCTGGGTTCAAAAATAGAAAGCCTGTATCTTAATCTTATGTGTGAACTAGTACACTGTCTTCTTATGTTTAATATCCATTAATTCTCAACTTTAAAAATGCATTTTAAAATGTCCAATTTGAAAATATTTTAAAATGCTACCTGTTTGTTCTTGTCTTTACAGTATTTTTATTCCAAATTAATGTCTTTAGTATGGTCCACTGAAAGCATAGTAAAATAACTCACTTTCTCATTTGAAATAGAATCTCATCTTAAAAATTTAAGTGCAATCATTAAAAATAATAGACTGAAGAATAATGGATTTTTCCCCAAGATGTATAGCAGAGATGGAATACCTTGACTTCCCAGCTAACGGGAATTTAAAATACTTATCCATGCATTTACCCTATGTCAGGGTTCCCATTTCTAGGAATCAGTGCCCATGGCATTACGCTGCAAAACGACTCATGGAAGTACACACGAGGCTCTACTCATCGAACACCTCGAACACACACGTTAGGGATGCAGGGGAGTGCAGTGCGGGCCTCCTCACAGCGGAGCACGACGCAGTGCAAAGAGAAATAGGCGCCCTCTCTCCAAACCGCTGGAGTGATCCACAGGACACAATCTGAAGTGGAGAAATGAAGTAAAGACGGCTCCTTAGGGCCCCGGTTCTCAGAGTGTGGTCTCCAGGCCAGCGGGAGCTGCAGCAGCAGCAGCACCCCATCACCGGGGGACTTGTGAGAAGTAAAAATAATTGGGCACTGGACTAACCCTGCTGGGAGCCAGCCACCTGGGCTTTAACAAGCCCCCCAGGGTTCCTTTGCAGCTGGATCTGAAAGCTGTCACTACACAGCAGGCTGCTGTTTGCTGTGAAAAGGGAGAGACTCCAGGGCAGGCAACAGCGGGTTTACAGCTGTGAGTACGTGGAACAGAGTTTATTCTCGTATTATCATTTATTAATGATTTCATTATTTTCCATATGAACAACTGTATAGTACCAACACAGACATATATAATTATACTAATATATATTTATGGTTGTTTATATGTTTTTAAAAGGTAGACGATTAAACCATTAACGAAATGAGAGATCATGAAACTAGGCAAGATAGTTACTTGGGAATGAGAAAAAACCAGGCTGAGGGAGCATGCATGGGAATCAGACTGAATATGCTTTGCACTGTAGACTTAAATTTGGAATCATGACACATACACATAAAGTTAAAAAAAAACCCAAAATAAAACAAATGAACCTATGTATTAAATGGGTAGCTTAATAAAACAACATTATTTCTAGTAATTTTTAAAACACAGTAATTTGATTGTACTCTGTTAGGATAAAACTAAGTAGAACAAAAAGAACTACAATGATATCTTAAATTATTTTCAGTAATCATTTTGTTAGCAATAATTATGTTATTACTATTCTCAAACTATAGGTATATGGAGATTACTATAGTTTCATGGAAATAAGTGATGATATTAATTTTATCAGCAATGTAGAATTTTCTTACAAGAGAAAAAATACAAATATAAAATCAAATTATGTTAAAACAGTGTCATTCTAAATTTAACCTGGCAATTTTACTGTAAACTGTGATATATGTCCTCTTTCTATAGAGGTATAATTGACATATAACATCATATTGGTTTCAGGTGTGCAACTAATGATTTGCTATTTGTATATATTATAAAATATTGTCCCAAGATGTCTGGTTAATATCCATCACCACACATAGTTGTTTTTTTTTTCTTGTGATATGTCCTCTTGAAAAACTCTCTTGGTTCTTCCACTAACGGTTGAGAAGCAAACGGCCAACCCCTTAAGAATATGTATCTCTGGATTACATTTGTTGTCTCAAAATTCCATTTCCCACTAAAAGTAACCTGGGATCCCTGAGGAATACTAGAATACAGGTGTAGGGGAGAAAATGTGCTAGGTAAGCCCAGCACCATCTTTGAGTTTCTTGTTCATACAACTCAATAGCAAAACAACCAATTCTTGTGTTACTATGTATTAATTATTATAGCAGTACTTGAAAGTGGATACAAATGTAAACCTACTTTTGCCCCACACTGTATATGTCTGTTACCCTAATTTCTTTTAACTAGATTATACACCTTTGGAAGTCAAGGATTTATTGAAATTAACAATGTATCCCCTATGCCTAGAACAGTATCTGGCAAGAATAGACACAAAAGTACTTGCTGAATAAAGAAAATAAGGAAGATCTGAACACATAATTTGGGTTAATCAATATACACTATTTTTTGCAAGCACTATTGGGAACACACTTTTCCGGAGCACAGTTTTCACATTCACCCCACCCCCCACCCCCCGCTCTGCTCGCACACCTGCTGCTTTGTTATGGACTTAGTATCTTTACGGATTCCACTTACTCCAGCGGACTACTTTGTTTTCTATTTCACACTCAAATTGAAGCAACTTTGGAAGTTCCTCTAACTTCAGTTCTTTCTACATTTTAGCTCTACCCTAGACAGTTTTCAAAGTATGTTAGCTTTTTTGAAAACATAAGATATTCTAGTGCTCTCTCTGCCCACCCCCGGCCCATGGCAAGTTTTTCAATTTTTCTTATGTTTCCAGCACCTACACTATTTCTTTGCATAAGGAATCTCTATCTCTCAGTGATGTGCAGGCTCCACTTGATGTTGCTGCCTGCAAACCTAGGATCTGTCATCCTCCGAAAACCCCGATTTTCTTAAGGCTGCGGTTCCGAAGTGTGTCTGCACATGCGCATCACCAGGGAGCTCTTAGAGATTGCAGCCCAGGCTGCTCCGCGGACCAACCACATCACAGTCTCGGAGATGGGATCCAGGTCCAGCACGTTTAAAAGTGGCAGCCGAGATTGGGAACGATTCTGGAGATCCCAGTGGGAGGCGGACAGGACACTAAGTTTTCATGAGCTTGTTGGGTTAAGGATGGGGACTATCAAGATCTCCTTTGGTTACTTTAGAGATAGGGGGTAAAAAAAGGAAAAAAAAACTTTTAAAGAAAATAAAACACACCTTTTCTCCACCTGAAGGTTTATGTTCATTTTCAAAATAAAATTCATTCAACTAAATTCTTTCTTATCTTTTTCTGATAGAAAACTTTAAGTTTATGTGCACTTCCAAAGGCACCAGCTTTTCTTATCTGACCTAAGCGATGCCATACTATATATTGTTATACCAAATTGTCTGTACATTACAATATTACTTAAAATATTGAAAATGTTCCATTTTCTTAAGCACGATTGCATCTTATCTAGTTATATTGAAAACATATCCACAATTCACTATTAATTTTACCATGCCATTTAGGTCCAAAGAGCAAATAACATACTGTATAATTAGACAAGAATATTTAGGCAAAATATGCATGAGGATTACTACATGACGTATAGCCTCATTAGAATCGTGACCTAACGTCTTAGAATAGTTTCAAAGCACACAGGCAATAGCCTCCCTGTTTCTCACTCCCTCTACCCACTTTCTGGAATGAGAAGTAACATCGCACGGACAGCGCTTTGGGAAAGGTAAAGGGCCCTGACGACACCAATGGGGACACGTCCAGCTAACGAATCATTTGTCCCTGACAAAAAGACTAAGAACTACTATGTATTTGCTCACTTCTGTGAAAAATTCTATGAATTTTTCTGTAATTTATCTTTTAATTATCTTTTTATGAACCAACTACTGGATCTACTGAAGTCCATGAGACACAAGACCAAATGGCGCAGGCCAGCACTGAGTCTGCACGGAACAGCACTTCGAGTGACAGGTCCTCAGGGACGACATGGAAGCGAAGGGTTCAAAAGAAGGAAATTTCCCTCCTCCATCCCACCCCACCCAAGGGGGGAATCGGGACAACGGTAATAGAATAAACAAAAATAAAAATAAAAGAATATTGTGTTCAAAAATGTTATAGTTGTATATTTAACAATGACAAAATACTCTTATTTTTATTGCTTCCAAAATATTATTGAAACATTAAGTACTTGGGCACTGAGACTGCTGTCTGATTTTATTATCTCAACAATGCATAAATAAAAGAGTATTTTAAAAATAAAGAAGCAAATTGTATAGAACCTATCATTTTGAATGTTTGTTGAGGTCATCTGGTCCAGATATTTTTAAGATATTTTTGATCCCTGATACATTATATAATTGGGAATAATTTATGGACATTCCACATAGAAAAATTAATAATGCACATAGGACCACACAAAAAATTAATAACCTTCTGAGAGGTTTAGCTATTGACTTCATAGAAGCCCATTTGTAGATAAGTAAGGCAAAATCTACAAAGGGATGGTGACTTTACCACGAACTCTAGGCTCATTGTACTAGTGCTTTATTTATTATAAATTTCAGACTAGTTTCCAAAGGTGGTCTTTTTCTGATTCATTAACTTGTTGAACTCCTGTTTGTCTTTGAATTGCCAGATTCTCTTAAGTCTAGGGGACAAATGAGTCCAACAGAAAAATAATTACCCAAGCTTACCGTAAAACAGAAACTATAAAGCGGCCCTCTGCTTCCAGAGTTACTATAGTGAATCTGTTTTGTTTTGTTTTCCCATTTCCCCCATGTTGTTGCTTCTCCTAGTAATTCAGTTTCACATCTCACAACCGCATTCGCCACAAAGGTAGAAAGAAACGGGCTTCCTTCTCCTGTGCGCTAAGCACCTCCCTGTTTGGGGGCAAAGCACTTTCTAGTATGCCTCCTGGAGAATATACTGGTACGGCGTGCAATCTGCCCCTTCCATCAGATTCTCTCTTGTGGGATATCAAAAAGTAAAACCTATTGAACATCCTTATCTGGAAGCTTCCCGGACAAGGGAGCTGGTGACCTCGACCTCACTGAATAGCTATGTCTGCTGGCCCTAGGATTCTGGAAATCCATATCCAATGAAATGGATGCAAAGGGGAGAATACCCTAGTAAATCTCAGAACAATTCAGACAGTCTTGAGATGGAGAAAACCAAGTCAGAAACCTGGGCTTATGTGCTTCTCCTTCTATTACTTCTGCTAATTCAGGTCTTCCCTACACTGTGGCCAGACCTCAGGGCATGAAGGGAAGGCACTTCCCCATTTCGTTTAGTGCAGGGAGGTTCCCCAATGCAGGATGACATCTTGTTTACATTAAATAGAGATGATGTTATTAAAAAACACTTTAATATTCATTCCATTTCCATAAAGTCTGCTTATCTAGGGAGCACCACCCATTAGTGGGACAAAATTGTAATCTCACAATTGTGTAGTTCATGTATCTGCCTCGGTGACAACTTTGCTGTCTCTGACTCTCATTTTCTGAAAAGTAGAACTGTTCGGTGTCACTTCAGTCTCATTGAGTGTGTGGGACACTTCAGAAGGATGAGTGCGCCGGGTTGAATTGAGCTCCTTCTCAATCCATAATTGGAATCTTAACCCCAGTCCCTGAGATGAACTGTCTTTGGGGAGTCTTTATAGAGGTGACAGCATTGACAGGAGCCTACCAGGTTGGGCTGTCACCCGATGTGATTGGGGTTGTCAGAAGAGGAGAAATTTGAACACACACACACACAGAGGAAGATGATATGGAGACGAGAAGAATGTGGCTTATCTGTAGTTCAAGAACAAAGGCCAGAGCAGAGTCTCTCATCTCAGGTCCAAGGATGAACCAACACTACCGCAAGCTTGCTCTTGAACTTCCAGCCTCCAAAACGAGGAGAAAATAACTTTCTATTCGTTAAGGCCCTCCTTTGGTGCTACTTTGTTATGGCAGCCCTAGCAAACGAATCTCATTACTTAAATTTTTATTAAACAAAATCAGTGAAGAATCGCGTGAGGTTAGGGGCCAAGATAGTTCTACTCTGTGAACACGGCCACACTACTTGATCTCTCTAAACCTGTTTCCTCGTGGGGACTTCGGGGGTAGTATGACTGTTATGTGGGCATGTGTAAACTTAGGCTAACAAAAAAGAGAGAAAAACAAGTCTTAAAGACCCAAGTACTTATTAGAATTTTTTTTTGCTTATCAACCAAAGTGAAAGACAGGGATGAAAAAGCAATAAGCTATGTCTCCATTAATAACAACGATGGCTGAAGCAGCAACAAGCTGGACTTTAGATGAGATTTCTGCTGCTACACAGACTTCTATGCTTTCTCTTTGGAATGTTCAACAGTGAAAGCAATGGATCAAAAAGAGAACACAGAAAAGATAATTTACAATTTCTAATAAATTCTCCAAAGCTTTGTACATGATGTTTCAATGTCTTGACTCATGTATTCAGTAAGATATGTAAGCACTAGCCCTCCCCTTGGTCTTACACAGAGGTTCGCTCTTGTAGCTATGACTGCAAGCTGAGCTTTCCTCGTGGTTCTTGGAATAACTGGAATAAAATTATTACGTCAGTCAAGACAGAGATGGAGGCTTGTTTTGGATCATTTAAATCCTATCACCTAGTGCTAGACAGGTGGCTCAGATGGTTGGAGCATCGTTTCCTCTGAACCAAAAGGTTGTGGGTTTGAACCCCAGTTAGGGCACATACTGGAGGCAACAAATTGATGTCTCTCTCTCTCTTCCTTTCTCTCTCTCTAAAAGCAATAAACATATTCTCAGGAGGACTAAAAAATCCTATCACCTAGTATAGCACATTGTAGAAACATAGAAGGAAATCAAATCAATTCCTGAGTAAATATTACTGGGTGAGAAACTTTCCAAGAACAATTGCCCAAATGGGAGAACTCCTGTGTGGATCTATCAATTATTAGTCCTGGTTTGTAAGTTCACGTGTCTACTGGAAAGAAAGAAAAAACTTGATTTTTTTTTATCTCAATATTGGCTGGGGGTTATAGTGGGAATAGGTGGAATAAAGAGAAAAAAAAACCATGACCTACTTATGAGGGTTAGAATGCATTCGCTTGAGAATGATCAACGTTGCCCTGGACTCCAAATTGCTGAGGAGACTTCATTCCTCTTTTTCTCAAGTCCTATCTGCCCCCACCACTGCCAACATTCCTCCTGGGCTGGACCGATTTGGCCGTGGCTTTGCCGGGCAGGGTCAGGAGGAAGAGGGAGGGGAAGTGGACCAAAGCCTGAAGGTGGAGACATATTTCTTCTTGGACCAGAGGCAGGTAAGGGGAATGGGAGGAGGGAAACGAATGGGGTGCTGAGTAGGAGAATATACAGGAGTTGCTTAAAGAGGGTGGTTTGTGTGAGGACTTACAGCCTCATGCAACCAGAGAGGAGGATCTGAATTATTCTGACGTTGTTTTGATTGCTGAATGAGGTTCTTTATAGTGCTGAACGACCACACCCACCTGCCTGACTGCAGATGAGGGTCCTACCAGAGAAAGCCAGGGACAGTGCTGTCCTGTGTCTCCATGTGTCACTCCAGCTCTGCATGAGTGTGTCTGAGACAAGGCTTCATACACGTCTGAGTATTCTGTCACTGAACCATGGGGCCAGTTTTTGCAGGGTGAAAGGCAATTTAATAAACTTGAAGAAAACACTGTGCTGCTCTTCTTTATACCCACTCAAGGAGGAAAGAAACCCTTCCCCAAGAACTACTGTCTAGTAAAGAGAAAGGAAGTTATGTCCCATGTGCCAAGAGGAAAGGGGGAATGAGCTGAACTAGGCAGAGGCACCTTGCATCCACTGCTCCCCCACAGCGAACCTGAAGGTGCCTGCCGCTGCCAGAAGGAAGTAGCCAGCTCAAGGGGCCTCGGCACTGGGCTCTGCTGCAGAGCACAGGGAACAGACAGAGACTCTGGGGACATTCCTGAGTCTGGGAGAGGGAAGTCACAGCGGGAAGAGGGAGGAAAGTTTTCGTGCATCCACATTACACCGGGTTAAAGATGACATCTATCATCCAGTTACTGAGCCTTAGCTATTTCCCCTCTTAGATCTGTACGCATCCATTTATGTTAAAACTATGCAATCTTACTTTATGTATATTAGAAATAATATTTTACACTGTAAGAGAGAAAGCCTGAGGGTAAATTATTCAAATCCCCGAGCACTTAGCTGAGAAAAGAAGGCTCTCGAACAACAGAGTCGGCAATCTACACACCACCACCCCATCTGAAGTCAGGGGAGACCCAGCAGGTGTACGGCATGACGACGTGAATTGTGAGAAGTCGGGGGTGGGGTAGGGGGTGACATTGAGTGGCCCAGTGTGCAGACTCTGGTCAGTTTTACCAGATTGTAAGTGCTCTAAAGCAGCCAATGTCTGTTTTGGTTTGAATGCAGGTTCAGGGTTTACACTGTGACCCTGGTCAAGGTAATGCAGCCTTTTACACCTTTATTTCCTCGCCTGTAAATGGCAAATCTTCTGCCTCATCTATTGTTGCGAGGATTAAATAAGTTAATATGTGCATAGTATTGAGCATACAGTTAGCACTTACAAAGTGCTATTTTTTTTCCATATTGGTTAGGGATGGTTCACATATGTAACTAGTGTTAGCTTCATTAGTGCTAAGTGTGCTAAAGTCACCAACGTCTAAAACAAAGTATGATAGAGACTATTATTCAAAGAAGTTATAATAAAAAATGTGAACACATGATGAAATGGAGATCCATAAGGACAGACTATGCCTAATGCAGTAAGGGCTCTGTAATTCATTTTAGTAGTGAATACAATGTGATTTTTACACATTTATACTATGCATTGTCATTTACTGGTTGGACTTTTTAAATTTAATATGCCTTGTGGAATTAAATTTTTTAGAATCAAACTATTTGAAAAAGAGGTTTTATATAAGAAAATAACTAAACTTTTTTTTTTATAAATTAAAATATGTATATATTTGGTCAAATAACTTTCTATTCTGCCAAAATATAACTTTCCCCTCTACTGAGTATTATAGTTTTATTTGACAAGCATATTATTCACTAAAAAACTTTGGGAAGTTGGGCTTAATTCTAGGTTTACTTTTTCTGTTTAGTAATAAAAAATCTGCCCAATATTAATTCATCTTCTTTTAGAAATCCTCTTTGGAGTTAGTGTATAGCTAGGGTTGAGTTCTTCAATTTGATTTATGTATCTTAATATCAAGTGAGGCAGTCATGCATATTGGGACTGGCCTTGAATCTCTACACCTAAAACAGACAAAACGACCCACGACAGCAAAGTAGGGACAGAAGACATTGACATTGTCTGGTTCCCGCTCCTGCCACAGCCGGCTTCAGCACTGTCTATTCTACTTGCTGTCTGCTTACAGCCAGGACTGAGCTAACGGCACCATAGTGCGGGGAGAGAAATGCCCTGTGACTTTGCCCTGTGTCTGGCAGGCAACATTTCCCCAGCATACATTCGGCATATGCTACACGCGTGTTCTGGACTTGGGCCCACAGATATGGGCAGACCGCACAGAACTAGGCTGCTTCCTGCGGCGGAGCTGGCGGCCGGACCACCAGCCGGTGCCTGCCAACCCTCCAGCACATAGAAAAGTACCACCAGTCACTTTGGCGGCCCTGATAAGAAGAAGAAAAGTTTTGTACATTGTGTATAAATGTAACCCATGTATTAGAGAAAGGGGGAAATCTGCATTGATTTAAATAAATCCTTAGCTTCCAAATTAGGTATAGCAATTCAGGCTTAATGAAATATTTATTCAAACTCAACAAGCTGCCCTCTAGGAGTCTTTCATCATGAAGGCAAACATGTTATTTGGTGCACTGATGCTCACCTATGGCAATTTTGTAGTAGTCTAACCTTAGGGAAACCTGTTTATTTCAGAGCAGGCAATTTAAATAGAATGTGAACTTGCCATTCAGGTAAAAGTACTTGCCCTTGGCTGTTACTTAGCCAGACCACAGGGCTTCCTGGAGACAGCAAAAGCTTTATACATGTCAGCTTATGGCTAAATCAATGTTTATGCATGATGCACCTCTGAATAGCAAACACTAGCTGCCTGCAAGCTAAACAATGTTTTTATCTGTTTGCCTATTTCCGGTTTTTCAACCACTGCATGGAGTGTTGCAAATCGCATTTAATAACAATTATCTGCTGGTCGTTCGTGAAAGGGAAAGTGGTGTGATTAATGAAAAGTGACACACACCGATTATTTTGTCATGCCAGTCGCTCTGGCCAGGGTGCGCCTCGGCTGAACCCAAGTCTGACGTCCTTTACCTTCAACAAGGTCAAAGGCAAAGGGAAGTGCCTGGAAGATGAGCTCCAACAAATCCTTCCTTGAAACTTGAGGATGCTGCACCAGCTAACGAACTGCGGGTAGCCAATTAAATGTTGTGGAAGGACACCACTTTCACCTTGGTAGCAAAGGTGGAATTAAAACCCAAAGATGCCATGAGTTCTATTGAAATGCGTGAAGTATAAAAGTTGGAAATTTGACCTGGCATTTCTCCCTGTTCAGAAACATAAGCCAACAGTTCAAGATCAGTTGTTGTCCACACGGATCGGGTCATTTGCTCAATGTTCTCCTTTGCTTGTTCACACCAGCGACGTCCCCCCACCCTTCCCCATGGAGGAAAAATGCATGTGCCTTTCCCGTTGGTTCTCGCGTGTCCTGGCAGGGCAATGGGCTGACCCAATGAGAGTGGCTGTTCCTGGCGAGGACATTTTCTTTTTAAAACCAAAAACAGTTCATCTTTTTATAGTCAAGTAGTATAAATAGGTCAACAAGAATGGAGGTACAGGGGAAAATGTTATTTTGATGAGATTAAAGATTTCATCAAGATTTCTAGGCTACTCCTCAAGGCTGCAGAGTCAATGGGCAAATGCACCAAAGCAGCCACGAAATCAGACACAAAACAAACTGTATTGTTTAAACCAAGAACAGGTGCCAACTCAAAGTCAAGGCCTAATGGGGTCACAAACGAAGATTTATTTTCTCCTTCCCGCATCTCCCATGGAGTTCAGCAGACTGATTCTTTGTTGCCTCCCTAATATTTACAACTTCGTTTAGATGCAATTGATTCTTTTAAACTTGATTAAAATTAAGAGAGATTCCTGAGAAGCAAAAAAAATTACACATAATTTAGTCACTCACATATTAGGATTGCTTTCTTGCAGAAAAAAAAATGACTCTGAGTAAAACAAAAATCAGACTTGAAAATGCTGACATTCACTTCAAGGAGGTAATTTTGATGAGCCTTTTATTTTCCACAAGCAATCTGGACAATCTAGCGACATTGTTCCAGGCAGCCAGTGCCTCCTTCATTGCAGATTCTGATTCTGAATGTGCATGATGGAACAATCACGTAGAAGAGTCACTTTAACATTTTTAGGGGCATTGTAATTATAATTACAATTATTTTGGGGGGTGGGAAGAGTCTATAGGAAGATTTAAACAAAACAAATAGACATCTCATTAAGGAATTGCACTCAATTGTCAATAATCTTTTTTGTTAAAAGAAAGAAGAAAGTCACCTGCAAGAAACTAGATTACTAATCTTCCTCTGAATCTATGTACATATTAGTTAAGTAGCCATTCGCTAATTGTGGGGGTTAATCTAGTGGGCACTAATTGCCTCATAGGGCATATATAATTTTCCTTCTGCAGTTATTAGACGTCAAAGAATTTCTATGAAGATTTGCTATATTGGAAAAGGAAACAAAACAACGACTCCTTGAGATGACAGTATTTCGAACGCAAAGCCCTGGAATGAAACTGCATCCATAAATACACTCTGAGTGCTTGACCGAAGTGCCCTCCTCACTTAAAGGAAATTGTATTCTGCACCAATCTCAACCATGGAGAAGCCCTCACCCACTGATTTTCCGCAGGCGTATAATGACGTGTTAATAACTCAGCCGGCGTGTGTTCTTCTCACTGTTGTGTGCAGTGAGGCCTCTGTGCGGAGGGAGACTGAGGGGGAGGCACTCATTCAGCCCCTAAAAGGAGCATATATTGACACCTTAAACTTTATCTCAGCAGCGTTCTTTCTCTTTGTTCTTCTACTGAAAGGCACACTTATTTTTTTCATCACTTAACCCGCCGCAGAAGAGTTTTGCCTAAGCTCTGTTTCTAAACAATACAAGTTAAGTAATTTTCATTTAAAGTCTTCAGTCATGTTGGTATCAGTCAACTCCACCAGAGGGGACACAAAACAACAGACATATTCCGAGTTTGTTTTTGTTTTTGTTTTTAGAGGAAGGTAAAATTGTGTATTGGATAAATAAGTGAGAATGAGTTTTTAAAAAATGACAGATAGTTAAAATGCAGAGAGAGCTTCTAGAACTGGAAGACACGTTCAAGGGCTACGTGATTACACTGGCCTGGGAACAGAGGTCCGAAGGAGTGAGCTGTCCGTCCAGATCTCACTGCCAGCCTTGGGCTTGTTTGAAAGCAGGAGCTCCACCTGCTAGTTTCCATCACGGAGTTACATCTTCTCCCTTTTCTATGTGGCCTCGCAGGGCATCATCCCCAAACCCAAACTATGATGTTATAAGGCTGTGGGATGGCTACTATTCTGGAGTACAAATCTGTATTTGGAGAGTGATTTTTTTTCTCTAAAATAAAGCTTTTAAATGCATGGCATATGGGAAATTTATGTACTGAAAAGTTCCTCGGCATAAAAAGAGAGAACTGGAAATATTTCTCAGACCTGGAATGAACCATGGAGAACGTCAAGAACCCCTGGAACCGGATTTCAACAGCCTCGACCTCGGACACTTTATTTACGTCTCTGACCCTTGGTGTCTTACTCACAAAAGAAGATGTATTAAGTTCTATCTTATGCGATTTTTGGCATTTTTTCCAAGATTAGATCAGAAAATAAAACTAAACATGGCCTTAAAAGTAGGTATTCAATATATGTCAGTGTCTTCCTCTTCACTCTTGGAAACTGCAGTTAAGAGAACACAGTGTATTGGGAAATCAGATTATCTGCATATATCGATCAATTGTGGTTAATTCTACAAATGAGGGGAGATCTGCACTCACTATATATAGAATTAGGAAACAAGCGAGCAGACAGGAAGATGCTGGAGTGAGGCACTTTATGTGTCCAGTAGCCTGGAAGGAAGGATGAGGCCTGCCACCTAACCGTGGCCACCAGATGTATCAGGAAGGCCTGTGACCCCCTGCACAGAGCTCCCCGGCCCTCATCTCCCTGGCAGCAAGGGGGCTTGCAGGTTAGTCGACCCAGAACGCAAAAGACTAGGGCTGTTAGTTTTAGTCAAAGATTCTTGAGGTCATGGTCCTGGTTTTGAAGTGTTCTGTAATGGAAGGTTGATAATTATTGGCAATCACAGGCTCCTAACCAGTGGGGGAGGAGAGGCAGGGAGGTGAGCCTGGAGGAGATAAGTCAGTTGATCCCAGAAGATCTGTGACAGAGAGGAAGAGAAGAAGAAAGCTGGCTTCCGAAGCTGCACTTATCCTTCCCCTGTTTCAGGCTCCGCCCCCTTGTTCTCTGACACCCCCAGCACTCTGCTGTCTGACCGGCACCCTGGCCTCGGTGCCCTGACGGAATGGGCCCGAGTGAAAATGCAGTGAGCGCTGAGCGTGGGAATCAAAGCCCTGTGTTCAGTCTCGGCCCCTGAAGCTCACTACCTGTCACCCCGCACACTCAAGTTCACCTAAAACATAGCCTGTAATGACTCGGTACGGCTAACCATTTACTGAGCACGTGCAGTTTTCGGAGCCAGTTCCTGTGCTACACACCGAGACTATAAAAAGAAATCGAACTGGGCTCTGTGTTTGAAAAGCCCACCTAACCAGATTTGCCTTAGGAACACATGGAACGAGACACACGCGAACACTCCGTGGGAACTCCTGGACTATAAAACAGTCTGCGCGTCAATCCATGGTGGGGCGCTGCAGGGCGCCCTGTCGCACATTAATATGTTCGTCAATGAGATTAGAGGGCATTCTTGATACGTTCCTCGCACCTGCAGCCTGTGACCACGGCCTCCGGGAGACAATGTACCCTTTGTTCGATCCATCGGTGAATAAATGTCAGGTAATAAAGGAATATTGATGAGGGAGGAGGAGAGAGGGGAGCGGAAAGCCAGCAGCGGAAAGAAGTGCCGCCTTCTCTCTGCCGCGTGCTGACTCTGATAGTGACGTGCTCCATCATCGCAAGCTCTTACTGTGCCTGCCGTGGACTACGGCTCTGCCAGCTGAAAGGCCTCATTCTATCAGTTCCTACTGCACATCCAAACCTGTGATGTAATCCCGCTACTCTGTAGTTCACCACGTTGCGCTGTCATGGAATGCCAAAGGGGCAGTCTTGGAAAACGCAAGCCCATGTCCAGCTTTAGGGAGCTCATTTACACATGGCTTTACTTTAAAATATTGTTCTAAGTAAAATTTCTAGACTAGTGAAGTCTGGATGTATGTCCAGATATATTCCGACTTCCATCTATATGCTGTTTTAACCCCAATATTTTTTTTTAAAGATTTATTTATTTATTTTCAGAGAGAGGAGAAGGGAGAGAGAAAGAGCAATGTATGGTTGCCTCTCACATGGTCCCCACTGGGGACCTGGCCAGCAACCCAGGCATGTGCCCCGACTGGGAATCGAACCGGGACTCTCTGGTTCCCAGCCCGCGCTCAATCCACTGAGCTACACCAGCCGGGCCTAACCCCAGTATTTTTTTAAAAAGGCTTTCTTCTAGAAGAATGCTTAGCCCATGAAAACAATACAGCTCGCATTGCTGACTGCTCCCTGCCAGAATCTGTCCATTTTCCTGAGCAGGCTGGTCACTGGTTGTGGCCAAGTTTCTATCACGTGGTGGATTCGCAGCTTAAAATAAATGTTTTTTAAAGAAGTCTACAAAGTTACCTAGACTGCTTAATGGAGTACTTTGTTAACATAAAAAGAATTTCTGTCTGTTCTGGCCCAGAAGCTGAATGAAAGCCTTTCAAACCGAAACAGAGGCCTCCCTGCCGGAGAGAAGACGTGAATCACCGAAGGACGTGGGGAGGCTGTATCTTCAGCATCAGATGAGGAGTGTGATGGTCACTGCTCACACACAGGAGGGAGTGAAAGAGGAGGCATCAGCAAGAGGAATGAGACCAAAGTTTAGGAATTACCTAAAATCCTGGGATTTCATTATTTTGTTTATTCTTCTGTGAGATCCCCAAATATTAGAACTACTATGTTTAAATATACAGTAACTAATGGAAACACATTTGAATGCTACATTTAATTGTTTGGGGGATTATTCATTGGTTCCTAATTGTTCACATCATAGTTTTCTGTCTTGGATCTACTGCTGAAGAACTGAATCATCATCAAGTAAATTCTGGACTACAAAATAATGTTCAGATTTGAGGGACAGAGAAGCCATCTTTAGTTATATATTTCCCCGGATATCCTGGGATCAGATTATTCTATTACATAATTTACTATAAAATTAGTTATTAGGCAGATAGCATTTCCTAGGGCGTTGAAAATAATGAATTATAATGACTAGGATAAGAAACAACTATTTGATCATATTTTATATTTTCCATGCTTGTGAAGTGAGTGAAGTGCTTACAATGGAAACAAGATGAAATCAATCAATCAACATCTGAAGGATGTGTTGGGTTGGAGAATATGGGGAAAGTAGATACTGACTTTGCAGTCATTTGGTTTTGAAATTAAGGTGACAGAGAGACAGCTGGAATAATACTAAAGTGAGAATAATTTTCTTTTTTCTCGGATGGCAGAATCTGGAGTCACAAAACTGTCAATAATAAGCACATTATCATCTCTACATAGAGGAAAGAACTGAGCAAGGGAGAAGGTTAGGCTCAACAAACTGGGTGGCATCAAAGCAAAGGCATGCCTACCCATTGCAGGTCACCTGCCCTGGCTGGGTGACCCATGTGCGCCGATCACACCCGAAGCTCACCTCTACCTCAGCACTGTGCCTTTATCATTGATTTACTTGCGGACATTGATGCCTTGAAAGTCAGGACAGTTTTACTCATTCCAGAATTCTCAGACCTAGCACCGCAGTAGGTGTCTGGTGCACGCCTGTGTTGCTACGCACTGAACTTGCAGAGAGTGTTTACAAATTTAATCAATAAATGCATTTGCTATTTTATAGGGGTAACTCGAGTCTGTAGCAGACCTGATACCAAATTTCAGTTTATTATGATAAAGGCTGTTTCTTTGTGGGCATAAGTCAGAAACGAACTTATTTCAGTTTTTCTTTCTTTCCCCTAATAACAATAGCTAATTTCTACTGAAACCTTACCATGTTTAGAGATTGTTCTAAGGACTTGGCACCATACAATAAGTTTATGTAATACTCTAAACAATCTTGTGAAACAGATACTATTATTATCCTATTTTTAGATATAGAAGTAAAAACTTAGAAGGATTAAAAACTTATTCCAGATGCCTGGGCAACCTGACTATGGACTTTGTGCTCCTAATTACTATACTCTGATCTCTCCAGAATATCATCCTGTTCTGAAAACAGAATCAAATGAGTAAAATAGCATTGCCCACTCTAGGTTCACCCAAGAAGACCTAGCCAGCCAATCGAATCTCTGCTGGTGCCTATTCCAGCGCAAGGCAGTTCTCGTTCCTCCTGCCCCACGCAGCGGGCAGCGGATCTGAGTCCTGGCTGCCTGGGCTGGCACGTCCAGGCCCTGTGCCGACGCTGAACCCGGCACTGTGGTGAGCTCCCCAGTGCACAGCTCTGTCCAGACTCCCGCTGCAGACCTGCACTCAATTCCCCAACTCTGAGCTTCTAGAGCTTAAAAAGGAGGAGTTCTACAGATTTCTTTTCTTTCCCTGAAGGGAAACAATTATTCAGATCTCTGCTTTTTTTCCAAAACTTAACATAAGACCACTTAACTGTACTCTTCATGTGATGAGGGCGTGTCGGGCCCTCTGAGTCTCTCCACTGGCTGTCTGAGGGGTGGACTGTCCGTGATAACTAGCACACACGAGAAATACAAATTATGGGTGATGGATCTGATTAGAAACAAATAAACCTGACAGGTCACCACCGAAGGCTATGAAGTCTCTGAGACAAGTCACAGAGAAATGAGTATTTTGCTTCTTGACCCAGTAGACACAGTAGGTTTGCCATGGAAAACTTACTGAATAGAAGGACCGGTTCAGGCTTAACAGTAGTGTATTCTTTACAGATCACATTCTGTTACAATAGTTCTGAAAGAGGAATAGTGCGTGACACCAAATGTAAGAATTGGTAGTTTGCTTGGGACTAAAAGACTTGGTGCATTTAACCTGCCTCAGGTTGTCCTTGTAGCAATCCCGCATGACTGAGGCTGGGAACAAGGACAGACCGACCCCTCAGCACTCGCCTGTCCTCCTGTCCCTCGGCCCTCAGAGGGACTTGCTATCCAGAGATCTCTGCCATGTCTCTTCTAGAACTGAACTTCAAGTAGTGGCTGTGTGCTCGCCACTCCAACTTCTAAGACAAAGGAAGCATCTTCTGAGCCAGCTGACCTTAGAGAGCTGCCGCGAGGTGAATGGTTTACACCCCATGGGTTCACCAGTATTACTAAGCAAAAAGAGAGAGGCCGGCTGCAGCAAAGACCCACGGGTGACCCTCACGCCATCTAGACATATGCCTGCTGGTTCCACCCATAGACCTTGACCCGAACAAAACCTCTGGTGTTACTGTAATGGTACGACATTAGTATTTCCCATCTAAATGAACTTTGTTAATGGACAAAAAGGCACACAGTTTTGCATTTGCTGTAATACCAAACTAAATGGGTAGATTATACGCCATAGAGCAATAATATGAAATCCCTGTTCTTATAGCCTCCATCAGTGAAGAAACACATGATGGAGCTTCTGTTTTCAAGTAAAATGCTCAGTGGTGAGTACCTGATTAGAACTTTGCTCTGGAATTAGCTTGGACATTAGACTGCAACCTAACACCCCAAAACGCGAGGCAGTGTGGCTTTCTGCACTGACCGTGCAGCCTCTGGCATCTCACGCATTCGCCCTTCTGATTTGTAAATGATCGAGGATAAGACAACACAGTGAAAATTAATTGTGTGTGCCAGACACTTATTCAACAGTGACTCTTTTGCAGAATGCTTGGATATCTTTACTTGAGCAAAATTTGCCAAGTTGATTATAAATGTGATACCTTACCTCTTAATACACATTACAATTTGCACATAATGGTTCCAAGGGAACTTGTAAACCATAGTAAATCATAAAATTCATTTTGTTTTGCATCAATTCATTCATCCATGAACCAACTAATCACCTCATTTCAAAATTCAATAAACCTAAATACCTGGATTTATGATGCTTTGTCAGAATTAACAAGGGAATATCAACAATGTGAAATTAGGAGTCTATTGCAACTTCAAGACAAGCACCTAGTTGAAAACAATTAAAAAGACTCGGCAGCAATAATTATATCCACAGTGTTAGCAAATAAAATAAATTAAAACTGATTTAATTTCTGCTCTGGGAGATGGGGGGAAAGCACAGAAAAGCCCTAATTTAGTCATTTAGAACCTTTACGTTGTCTGAAGCAACACTTTAAAGTGACCGTGAATTGGGTTTGCTGCATTAACAGTTAATAGCAAATAAAAGACACACAGGCATATTTTTAAGGTTGTGTTGGTTAGTCACATCCTGCAAAGGTCACGATAGTTCTTGAACCTTTTCTTTGCCTTGTAAGAACTTTGACAGCGATGCCTCACTGCAGTCTTTGTTTGCATAAAATCACTCATTGGGCCATTACGATATACAGAATACGCGGGGGAAGCACCCCTAGTTTTATGCACCTTTGCTAAAACTGCATTTTTAAAAGACATCATACTTTTAAAAGATGTCTTTCGTCCTCCACATTAGACACCAGCTTTTGATTTGCAGTCCTGTTGCAGAAGGATGCACGTAATGCTGACTGGAAACATGTGACTGCGTGTGCAGGCACACACACGCACACGGGGCACCCGCGGATCTCACAGTCATTTCTCAGAGTTGCAGACACACACACGCACACGGGGCACCCACGGATCTCACAGTCATTTCTCAGAGTTGCAGACACACACACGCACACGGGGCACCCGCGGATCTCACAGTCATTTCTCAGAGCTGGGGAGCCAGAGAGAAGCAAAGACGCAATTACTTTTGGTTTGGGTTCAAAAATAAAATCTGGAGATACCAGTTAAGCAGCTGTTCTTATTCTTTGTCTCTCAGCGTATGTTTAAATTAAAATAATGCCTCTGCTAATAACAGCAATTGATGCCTTTCCCTTTTATTTTTAATGTTTTCTTAATAATTTTTTCTTACAAACCCTACATGATATCAAGAAGAAAAATAACATGCATGAAGACACACAGAGCATTTAGTATAAAGACAAAGCAAAAGATAGAATAGCCATATATTTTTTCTTTAAAAAGGCTTAAAAAGGTATTGGATTGGTAGAGTCACAAAAGGCCTATACGGTTCTGTTGCTCCTTTAATTAAATTCTTAGAAGTAATCAGATGCAAAATGACAAATGGCAAGAAGAGAACATACCACTGCTGAATAATTTTATCATTTATACCTATAACTGTCAATCCACGAAGGGCTATTTTTTATCTGTCACCTAAATCATAAGAGCTGGTACCTTTTCCCTGTGATTCATGTTAGCCCTGCTCTATGATTTACTGCTAAATTATTTCCCTTCTCTTTCAGGGAATATTTTTATCTCTTTTCCATGATGAATCTCTCTAGTTTGAATGAGCAAAGCTTTTTAGATGAGTGAATGTCACAATTTCATTGAGTATAAATTTTTTCAGTATGTATTTTTTATACATATGTTTTTTTAAAGGTGCTCAGCAAAGATAATTATTTATTTAAAGGCTTATATCCCCATTAAAAAAATCCTTGCCTTCCTCAGTTATATATTCCAGGCTTTTCTTCTGGAAACAAATGTTCTTTGCGTTGACAAGACATGGTGACAGTGGTTATTGGCAGTGATACCGCACCACCTCAGAGCTCTGTCACAAAGTGGATGGCCCTGGTTTGAGAGATTGAAGACCTGGGAACCTCTTGGTTCTTGGTGCCTCCTTGCCCGCATGCAGGTGTGAGAGAGCGCTAATAGTCCATGTGTGAATGTGCACTTGCGTGGGTGTACTTCCCGGCTGGTTCTTAAATGTTAACAGGCTTGCCCTCTCTGTGAATGACTAGCCCATTAAACCTTGAATTTTAGTCCTTTCAACGGAGAAAGCAGATGTTTCTAACTGCCTTAATGAGCCCCATCAACTAGATTCTGTGGCCATATTGGATTCCGAGGAGTCACATTTTACTTCCGATTGACACATCCAGTGTGCACATGGCAACCTTTCTGAAGGCAACTGGCACTGCCTCCCCTTCCGCATGCATCCTTCTTCCTTCTTTCACTAATCGTTTGCCTCAACTTTTCCCATTTACATACCTAATGATTCTGTTCATTATGTAAGCAGTCGATTGGCCTCACTGTTACAGTGGAAGATATACTTAACCTGCCTCAGTGACCACCACCAAAAAAAAAGCATGTTAGCCAGTTTTTTTGAAGTTCATTAAACCTTTACCATGAAGGGTGCTCATGAATTATTGTTTGACTTTTATTCACCTTCTCCTCCTTTGCCCTTTCTCTAGTGAAAGGCGGAGAGAAAAACGTCCTCTGGGGAGTCTATTCTCAAATACAGTAAAGGAAGACCATGTCTTAGATTTATCAAAAACTGGATTAGCCACCACTGAGTGCTCTGAGTTTGACCAGTAAGTCACCTGCTCCCCCTGGCCATACTTCACCAGAATCATAAATATTGTCAAGAGAACCCCGGATACAGGGATAGCACCTAAGGACTGAGCCTGGCCTCAATAAATGTTAATTTTCCTTTCCTTCCTTTGCAGTGCCTTTTGACCCAGAGATCCAGGAGGGACATAATTTGTCCATGTATGCCTTCCCCAAGTTGGACAAAAACTCCACTTGGGTCACATACTTCTGCCAGATTTCAGTCAATCAATTAACCAATCAATCAAATATCAAATTTAGTTAAATGTAAGCACTGTCAGAAAAGATTTTCCAAAAACAGTGTGCACATTTTTTTCAGATGACTTTTGTTCCATCTACAATAGCAGCATGTAACACAGATTGTTTACAAAAAATGTTGGAAAGCAGAATTCTAAAAATATCTACCGGTCATCCATGCAGAGAATAATAATATCTCCTGTGCTGTTCATATGTATTCATTCATCTGCTCCTCGACGCAGGCCTGTTATCTTCCCATCACACTATCCACGTGGATTTAAAGATGGATAAAGTTTATGCGTGCCGAGTAGAGGGGAAGAGAAGGCAGAGTGAATGGAGAAAAGGGAATGTGATGTTTCACCGTTCTGAGGCCGTGTTAAGCTAGAGGTGAAGGCAGACTAGAGTGAACACAACCCTGTGAAAGGGAGAAGTGAACTGGAAGCAGAGATGATAATCTGGTATTTTGCAGAAACTCTGCTGTCTCGGGTCATCTTGCCCACTAGCTGAGATGTGCCCTTCCACCCTGGACCCTGAGTGGCGTGGTTTCTCTCATCTGTGCTACACTCACGGGTGTGCACGCATATCGTGCCCCAGTCCTCCTTCTCTAGGGAAAAACTGTTTCCCATTGTCCACTGTACAACGGGAAACGTTGCAGTCTGATGGTCAGCGGACCACAGTGATATTTGTGGGTCACGACGCACATTCAAATGCAAGTTGATTTCCACAGTCGGGGACATGAAACACAATGACACCAACGTGCAAAACCCGAAGGGCCATCTGAGCGAGAACAAAAAAAAAAATATTCCAACAGCAGACTTTAGTCCACGAATAGTTTCTATCTAGAGAAAAATTTAACTTTTTGAATTTAAAGACATGATTTGCATCCAGAGTACTGAGTTTTCATTTCTCCCCTGATTATGCTTTATGTAAAAAACAAAACAAAACAAAACAAAAAAAACAAATTTTCTTTGTGAAAGCAGCAGCAGTGAGCTGGGAATTTTAAGAAAGTGTTAGACTTAGGTGAAGAAACTTACCCAAGTGAGCAGATTTGCAATCAAGTTTGACTTTGGGTTAATGAGTATTTTTTTTCTCTGGTTATAAGACTATGACAATTTTGTAAGAATCATATGAAGGTGATTCCAGTGATGATTAAAATAGCCCAGACATAGTAGCAAATTTATATGCTAAAAATTTAGGGCATTTATTCACAGCTTCTGAAGAATAGAGTAGGACCAGAAGACATTTGTATTGATGGATTTTCCGAGTGTGAGTTAATGTATGTAAATCACTCAAACAGCCGCCCCACTTACCACAGTACATAGTAAGTATTCAGTAAATGTTTGCTAGTATTATTTCTAGAATGTTTAATGTTTCTGTCACAGAAAGATTTTATTATTCACAAAGCTGCAAAAGTGTTGATTTAAAAATGGGCCTGCCCACGGTTTGGTCTTGGAGCAGCCTTTTATCAGAGGACAGTCTCAGCTGTTAGGACGTCAGCATTAACCCAGGAATTAGGGGAGAAGGGAGCCCCAACCGCCTCCTGTCAGGGAAATGGCTCCATGGGAATGCTTGACATGGAATGATTCAGGGCTGGGTCTCTGAGCACTGCTCCGAGCAAGATGGGCTTCCCCAACCTTCCTGAGACCAGCGGACTTCGTGGGGGCCTCCGTGAACAAAAGGCCAAGGTCGTCTCCGTTGCCCACGTACAGGAGACTCTCTTGTGGCACGAATAAAAACAAGCCTCCCGAGGCATTCTGCAACTTTTTGTGAAAATATTTTGGAAAATAATAGGAAAGCCAGCTTTTAGTAAGAATATGCAGCTGTGAAGGGGAGAACAAAGAAAAGCAATTATTCTTAGTTTCTAAAAAAGTTTGTGCTATCTTCATGGCAAAGCTGATTTTGATGAAGTGGAAATCACTACACACCCCACAGATTAGTCATTAAAGTGTGGGATTAAATGGTTTCATTACAATGCAAAAAAGGAACAAAATAACCACTAAATAATAGTCATTTTCAGTAACAGCTGGCCTAATGTATTTCTACTAACACTGGCAATGGTCAGCCCAATTTAAATGGGCATTCTTCTTCCATTATATGACTATTAAATGGTTTAATAAAATTTTATTTTGAAGGTCTATAAAATCACTAATTTGGCGTGACAGGATGTATTTCTAAAACTCATTCTACATGTAAACTCTATGTTTCTCTTTTAATAAGAAGACCCAGAGAAGTGGCATTTAAGCAATTAGCAGAGATTACATTTTTATGGAAAACAGTTTTTCATTTCGTGAATAGAAGAGTGTCAAAAAAAAAAAAAAACGAAGGTTAAAAGAGAGGAAAAAATTAGTTCATTCTAGGTGAGAAAGCATTTTCAAATTGAAGAATATGAAAATTACCATCTGAAGTTTTTATTTTAATTTTGAAAATTAAGGCCATTTTTTCAATAAAAATGGAATTTACTAAATGATTTCCATAGAAGAAAACAAATGAATTAAATGAGCACAATGACTTAAAAAATGTAGATACATTAATTGAAAAAAATCATCTTTTCTTTTTCTCTACAAGTACATGTATACATCACATCTCCTGCAAAATTGTAAATCTTTCAAAACGAGGAATCCTGTCTTACTTTTCTGAATTTCCGTAACATCTAGCCTAGAGCTTTCCACCTGATTGTGCTCAATAAACATTTACTGAAGAAGGAAAGAAGGGGAGAGGGAAGCCGTGACCTTTAAATTATGTTAAAAACAGACAATCTGACACATAAAGTTCTCTCTGAAGAAAAGCAGTTGCAGTTGTTTTTTTTCCTCATGGAGGGAAAGGAAGAAACACATTTCTGACTCAACAACAGTTAAGTGGCACTGTTTAAAATACAAACTAAAAAGATTTCTAAAGGGTCCTTCTGAAATAAGGAATTATCTCAAGGACAGCGTTTGCATGAGAAGTTTCAAGGGACCCTGAGCCCGTCACGGCAGGCTCCCGGTGCCTGCTGTTTATTCTGTCGGGGTGGCGGGTGGCGAGTGTTGCCGTTGGACCCCTCCCACCCTCTGCAGCTGCCGACGCCTAAACCATAGACCTCACAGTGGACGTCACTGTGCTTCGCCTACACAGCTGAGAAAGCTAGTCTGCCAGAGCTCTGCAAAGGGCAGGGGGACTCAGAAAGACACGCGGACGGATGCGACTGCTTGGGTTTTCGTTCGTCAGCCGAGTTCTGTCTCCCATACAAAACACCTTCTACTGCTGAAATGTCAGAATGAGACAAGTGTTCCTAATACCCTGAGAGAAATATTTTGAAAGTTACAATTAAACCTGTGCCCGAGGAACACCCACTAGTGGACGAGAAAATCTGCAGGGATTTCATGGAGTGATTTCTGACACTGGCCATCTCTGAAAAAACATTCTATACATTTTAGGAAATAATCCGACATATCATTAATCCCATGTTGCCTTCCCAGCAACTGAGGGCACGTGGTCACAGCTGCAAAGTCAGAAGCTCTTCCCTGGATGGGCTGGGAGGGAGGGAATACACTGTTTGACATTACTCTCAATTGCTTGCTTGTTAGATAGTCTTCAGTTCAATTAGCCTTGGACTTTGGAAGCTCTCACATGATGCTCTATCTATAGAGCATGATTGTAAAAACTCCTGAACACTTTGTTGAGATATGTCTCAGAATCTTTTAAAAAAGTATTTACTTGCCCAGAATAATTGGAAGCAGATTTTATCAAACATTACCAACGCAACGAGGTGAATGCAACAATAAGACATTGTACTTCACAGTAGCACCAACCAGCACACAAAAGCATCTCACTGGATACACTGAGGTGACATCATGTGCTCCTACGGACATCATGTGTTTCAGCAGGAGTCACTTGACATCTCAAGTTTCATTTACAGATTTTCCTCCAGAACTTTAAAATTAATGGGATATAATTATGTTACGTTAGACCTAGAACAATACATGCTTCTTAAACAAAAAACTCACCAGAAGAATGATGAATTCTGCCAAACATTGAAAACGAAAAGAAATAATTTTAATCACATTCCATACAACTAATTGTAACCTGGCATCTTTGTAGATGACTATATTAAAAACAAGCATTCATTTGTAAGGTTCATTTCCTCTCCTGTTTGTTTTCTCGCTCTTAATTTTAATGCGTCACTGAAATCAATCCCTACAGAGCGCTGCCTCTCCCATTAGTCAACCCGCCACACAGCCTCACTCCTGGCACACAGTGTGTGTTTAGTGCACTTAGGGTTTGCCAGGAAATCTGATGTGTACCACGGACGTCGCATTCATGTCCTTCAAAACGCATGCCTCGCATTCTCACACAGATGCTCTAGGGACCGTGTAAATGAGTAAGATGGGAAAACATGAGATCGAAAGTCAGAGAACATCTTTTCTTTACATGTTGAGAAGGATGAGGGATGGGACAGGAGGAAGGGGACAGATGGCAGAGATTTCTATAGGCCATTTTAAAAACAAGGGACTTTGAAATCTAACTTCATCTGTACAATGTTTGTTGAAAGGACTGGGCTTCTGGCTACTGTGTGGCTGTAACTCTTGCCGTCCCCTCTCCGTTCCCCACATGTCCCTTGCAGAGTACCGAGTAGGAATGGGGGTAGCAGGTGGGTGCTGGGAGGAGTGGAATGTGGGGTATGGTATAAACACCCAGATGTACAAATCTGCATGGAATCTTCCAGGAACTCCGAACAAGGCAGTCTATGTAGACTTTTAAGCCAGAAACTTCCCAGAGTTTACCCAGATGCCCTGACCTTCCTATATTGATAACTAATATTTGTTAAATGCTTCCTGGTGCTAGGCATTATGTTAGTTTCTTTACAGTTTTACCCATTTGATTTTTACAAACCCTTAAAAGATGGCATTCATGTTGACTTCAGCTTACAGAAGGAAATAAACTGCTGTGTACTCAGTCTGCTCAGGTGGTGGTGAACCTGCCTCACTCATAACACAGGATTTTAACCCCCATGTTATATATAATACCTGTTGCAGCCAGCACAGGGTCTGTCACCTGGTACACTCCTCTCTCATTCTTTCTGTCCCAGCCTGGGACCACGCCCTTCATCTCTCAGGACCACTGCCTGAGACGTGTAACTGTTATGCCTTCTGACTACCGCTCATCCCCTGACTCAGCTGCTTCATCTGCTCCCTATTTTCTAGGCCTGAGGATCTCGACAGGTGGGCGGGCAATCGGCAGCAGCAGCACCACCTGGGGACTTGTTGAAACACAAATTCACGGGCCCTACCCCAGACCTACTGCAGAGTAAAAAAGTCGGGTGTAGACCCAGCAACCTGTATTTGAATGGGCCCTATGGGTGATTCGGACTGTCGGCAATGAGGGGGAGGTACAAAAGACTGTGGCCCTATAGCCTCAAGACTTGGGGGCACAGGAGGCAGGAGTGCACTAGTTTATGCGGTAGCGCCTCCCGGGAATCAGGCCAAGACTAGGTCTGCCGGAGCCCACATCCTTGCTTAGCCCTCCCCTTCTCAATCCTGTTGACAGGCTCCTCCTGGGGAGCCCTTCCCCAAGGAACCATGGACTCTTGAATCCCGTCCCAGCTTCTGCTTTGGGGGAACCTCAT
>PVJI01015856.1:0-39798 GCA_004026765.1 Micronycteris hirsuta
GTGGGGTTTCCGGCTCTGGAAGTTATTTTCAAAAACAAACGCAAAATGAAAAACCACAAACACATATATAAAGGCCTCATCTTGTGATTTTATTTATTATGGTTTATGCTTCAGTAAATCATACCAGGATTTCAAATGGCTTCTGGAGCAGAAAATGCACTGTAAACATTAAAAAAATAATAGTGTGTTGGTGGTAGGTGTGCAGATACTGATACAGACACATCAGCATGTACAAAATACAGATTATCATAGTTAACAGTTATTGAATCAGGAATTCCCCTTAATGTTCGACGCATTCTACAGAAGTTCATTGAATCACATAACAACTTATGACAAAGTATACTTTTCCTTACGTGGTCAAAAAAGTTATTGTGAGTTTAAGGTCATTACCATGAAATGCTAGAGACAGAATTAAAATCCAGACAGTCTATCTGCTGCACAAATATTTTGCAATGTGGGCATTTACCTGCATACATTTAGGTGATAAGGAAATTAATTAGGAGGTATTGCTACACAGAAAGTAGGGGGCAGGAACAGGGAGAAAGAATGGAATACAGAGAGAAGAAAGGGCCGCCGATGCTTGTGGACCGGCTATGCACACATGTGTTCTATCGTGGGCTCTGTTGATTTCAATAGTCTTCATGGGATTTCTGGAAAATGGGTATGTCAGTGACAGTGGTATTCCGCAAAGATGGGTCACTATGGCTCTGGGTCCAGGTAGTTGGAGTGGACTTGGGTATAGCTTAGTAAGAAAGTCAGGGCTCACTATCTCTATGATCATGGCAGTTGATACAGTGCCACTCACAGATTAAGTCATTAGAAAGAGGATCAAAATAAATGAAAAGTTATCTTAGCTGGTATGTAGTATATACAGTTTTAGCTTATCTAAGAAAGTAATTTATTTTTCACTAACAAGGACTTCAATAGCAAAGTCTTTGTCACTGCTTATAATATTTTAATATACTTTACTGATCAGCACGGGAGTTTTGACCTGCTCCGTTTCCGACCTGGGCCGGTTCACCCCTCCTTAGGCAACCCGGTGGCCCCCCGCTCCCGGGAGGTCACCATACTGATGCCGAACTTAGTGCGGACACCGATCGGCATAGCGCACTACAGCCCAGGACTCCTGGGCTCAAGCGATCCCCCTGCCTCAGCCTCCCCAGTAGTTGGGACTACAGGAAGGCGCCACCGCGCCTGGCTATAATATTTTAATATACTTTAATAGTAAAATAATCACTTGTATTTTAACAATGAATAAATAGTTAATAGTACAACTCCAATTATAGAATATCGCTAATATTAGAAGCAATGGTTTAAAAAAAACTATTCTTGATTATGTGGGACTTTTTTTCTCGGGGTTGTGTTTGGTACAATACCTGAAAATCAATGTGATACAGTACATAAATGTAATGAAGGATACAATTTATAAAACCATAATAATAGTTGCAGAAAATTATTTAACAAAGTCTAACACCCATTTATGATAAAAACTTTATCCAAATGGGGAATAGAGGGAACATACTTCAACATAATAGAGGACATATATGACAAACCTACAGCCAACATCATATTCAATGGGAAAAATCATAAAAGGGTTCCCTTAACATCAGAAAAGAACAGGGACATCTGCTTTCACCACTCTCATTTAACATAGCACTGGAAGTCCCCGTCACACCAATCAGAAAGGAAGAAGTAAAAGGCATCCAGATTAGAGAGAAAGAAGTAAAACTGCCATTATTTGCAAATGATATAATGCTCATAAATATATGATATGTTTATAGAGAATTCTAAAGATTCCATGAAAAAACTACTAGAACTGATAAAGAAATTCAGTAAAGAAGCAGGATAAAAAATAAATATTCAGAAATGCATTTTTATATACCAACAATGAACTATCCAGAAGGGAAACTAAGAAAACAATCTCATTTACAATTGCCTCAAAAAATAAAATACACAGAAATAAATTTAACCAAGGAGGTAAAGGTTTGTACTTGGAAAATTATAAGACACTGAAGAAAGAAAATAAAGAAGATACAAATAAGTGGAAGCACATATAATGCTCATTGATAGGAAAAATTAACACCACTAAAATGTCCATGGTACTCAAAGTAATCTATAGAGTCAGTGCAATTCCTATCAAAATTCAAATGGCATTGTTCACAGAACCAGAAAAAAAATAATGTAGATATTTATATGGGGCCACAAAAGAGCCCAAATAGCCACAACAGTCTTGAGAAAGAAGAACAACGTTGGAAGTATCATATTATCTGATATCAAATTATACTACAAGGCTATAGTAATAAACAAAGGATGGTACTGTCATAAATACAGACATATAGATTCATGGAACTGAATAAAGAACCCCATACTATACGGTCAATTAATATTTGACAAAATATGAAGAATATAGACTGGAGCCCTAGCTGGTGTGGCTCAGTGGATTGAGTGCCAACCTGTGAACCAAAGGATCACAAGTTCAATTCCCAGCCAGGGCACATGTGTAGGTTGCAGGCCAGGTCCCCAACAAGAGGCGCATGATAGGCAACTGCACATTGATGTTTCTCTCCATCTCTCCCTCGCTTCCCTTCTCTAAAAATAAATAAATAAAATCTATAAAAAATACAGAATGGGGTAAAAATAGTCTATTCAATAAATGGTGTCTAGAAAATTGAACAGATATGTGAAGAAAGAAAGAAAGAAAGAAAGAAAGAAAGAAAGAAAGAAAGAAAGATTAAACTTCTAGTTTAATCCTCAAAATAGATTAAAGACTTAAGTGTAAGTCTTGAAATCATCAAATTCCTAAAAGAAAACTTAGGCAGTGTAATTTCAGACATTTCTCTTAGTTATATATGTAATTTCCTGATATGGCTCTTTGGGCAAGGGAAACAAAAATAAATGGGACTACATCAAAGCAAAAAGGTTTTACGCAGAAAGGGGAACTATCAGCAAAATTAAATACAACATATTGACTGGAAGAAGATATTTGCCAATGATATATTTAAGTGGTTAATATCCCAAAATTGTTAAAGAACTCATTAAACTCAACACCAAAACATAATCCAATTAAAAAATGGGTAAAGGACTTCAGTAGACACTTATTTAAAGAGGACATACAGATGGCCAATAGACATATGCAAAGATGCTCAACTTCAGTAATCATCAGAGAAATGCAAATGGAAACCACAATGAGATAACACCTCATACCTGTCAGAAAGGCCATCAACAATAAATCAACAAACAACAGATGTTGACAGGGATGTGGAGAAAAGGGAGCCCTGGCGCATTGTCAGTGGACATGACTTTTTTTAATGTTTTGTGACAGTGTGAAATTTAAAAAAATCCTTGGATATTTATAAAGCCCCTCTAACTTGGTGGGGGATAAACTTCTCTATTTTTCTTGTAGCAAAAAGCAGCTGAAACATCTGATTAATTTTTCCAGCTTTTCTATTGTTTTGTTTATTTGTTAGACAAACAGTTCATTAAAAAATAGAGAATGAATATGAATAGAAATACGTAGAAGAGAAAATCAAAGCATCTAGTAATCATATAAAAAGATATTCAAATAGATTAGTAGACAAAAATAAAATAAAATAAAATAAAATTGAGATACAAACAAATACCACTTTGTTTTATATATGGCTATAATATTTTTTAAAATATGCTTTAACATCCTTCATTCTTAGGGGTTGAGGAAGAATACTTGAACTATTTTTTTTTGTGGACATGCAGTATTAGAAATTTTCTGGTAATCAAAGGGACTATATGTACCATTAAAAATGCATGTGCCTAGCACAGCTTTTCTGTATCTAATTATTGCTGAGTAGCTTTTACCAGAAAAGTCATCTTGCCATTGACAATTAACTTTTTAAAGACACTCTAGAGTATTCAAATCAGAATGAAACTGGAGGATAAATGACCCTAGGGAAAAGGCAAACCCACTGGGTGATATTGAAGTTTAACTGGCTTTGCCATAAGGATACTTTCTAGCCTGCTTAACACACAGAGCAGTGTGCTAAGCAGAAGTTAGTAGTCTTACTCGTGAGAAATATCACAGGTTAGAGTTTGGGACTGCGCAATAGCTTGTAATTAAAGAAAAGAAGGAGCCATCGGAGATAAGCCCCCAAATCAGAATAAAACTCTCTCCAATCTTTCACTGGTTTAAAAGTTGTGCACACTTGGGGCAAAACCAGAGTATCGTAGAAAAAAGAATAACTGCAAGTTGAAAGACTGAAATTTCATCAGGTATTTCCTGCTATGGAGACAGAGTCAAATTGGACACATTTAGAAAAATTTGCTAAAAAACATGAGCTTTCATAGAAACCATAGAGAGGTAATACTATAGGAGAAAAGCACCTGAGACCAAGTGTAGGTCCTTGGACACAAGACAAATTGCATTAAACATCCATTATCAGCCACATAGGATCAAGGTTATCTGCTAGTAACCTACCCTTTTGCCTGAATGAAACCCAACAATTCATCAAACATAATATTCCAGATCTATACAATACAACAATGATGATGGTAATTGTAACTGCAAATTATGAGACCTGTAGCGATGCAGGAAAAATGTGACCCTGAATCTACAGAAAAATATTTAAAATACACACAAATGTTTCTGATGTTAAAATTAGTAGTCAAATTAGACTTAAATGACTGAACTAAACTATTCATCAAAGATAGCATATGAATAGGAAGAAATAATCAGTATTATGTGACTGAAATTTCTTACTTTATGCATGATCTGGAAATACTAATTTCTAAAATAAAACTCCCCTGATGGACAAAGAAGAAACAAATAGCATAGACAAAGGGGAAAAACACAGAAACGGATGGTACTAATCAGAAAAACATCACTAAAATAAGATCATGCATATGCAACATTGGGTTCAAGGAGTCATGTGGAGAAAAATAACTAGAAGTCTTAATGAAATTAACAGAGGTTTCTGCTGCTGCTACACAGGAAAGACATAGGCGTTTTAATACCAACAAGGTACAAAAGGTTCATAAACACTTTGGAGTTTCAATACACCATGAAATATCTCTGCTCAAATACATGTTCATTGCCCACTAATGAAACTGAGGGAAGGAATAAAATACAGGTCAAATAGACTTAGATGTAAACATAACTTTAAATGATTATACTAGAAAAAACATAAATTGTTGATCAGCTACCTATTTAAATATTTTTAAAAATAATTAAGCATACCATGTTATATCTTCATAATTCAGTATTTTGTAATAATAATTTTCCATTGGGTTTAGTAACCTAGGAATATATGTATATGTACAAATATGCAATAATTTACAGAATTATATTATAGTATACATATAATCAGTAAACATAAGTAGGACACATATTTATGTTAAGTATAATCTTTTTTTAAGATTTTATTTATTTATTTTCAGAGAGAGAGAAGGGGAAGGAAACATCAATGTGTGGTTGCCTCTCATTTGGCCCCTACTAGGGACCTGGCCTGCAACCCAGGCATGTGCCTTGACTGGGAATTGAACCAGTGACCCTTTGGTTCATAGGCATCAGCTATTGAGCCATACCAGCTAAGGCTATAAGTATAATCTTAAATATGAAAATGATCAGCACAAATTATATTTGGAGACAATTGCAGAAATATCAATTCTGTCTCATGAGTTACGTTATTTTGTTGTTTTAAATATATTTTACTTCCATTTCCAAATGTTACTCAATTTTGATACATAACTTTAAAAAGCAATTGAATAATAAAACTAAGTGTTCTAATATCCCTATTTTAAATTCTGCTATTCAGCAATATATTAGTTTAAGTGTGATAGTATACCTATATGCTAATTTTGTGGATTAGATATATGTTCTACACTTTCTGAACATGTTTCAAAATGAACATACAGTTTGGCTCTGTTAGCAACATAGCCTAAAGGGTTTTTTGTGTTTTTTTAATTTTAATTTTTTTGACATCTCAATTAGTGTATACCTGGTTTAATAAAATATGGAGAATATTTGCCCCAGCTGGTGTAGCTCAGTGGATTGACTATGGGCCTGTGAAGCAAAGGGTCGTGGGTTTGATTCCCAGTCGGGGCACATGCCAGGGTTGTGGGCCAGGTTCCCCAGTGAGGGGCGTGCAAGAGGCAACCACACATTGCTGTTTCTCTCTCTCTCTCTTTCTACCTCTTTACCTGTCTGTCTAAAAATAAATAAATACAATCTTTAAAAAATATGGAGAATATTGAGATCATTTAGGAAAGTTAACATGAATGTCCCAATAATCAGTCTCTAAGCTTTTATAAGAAAACATATTAATGTAATGCAAAATTAAGCACAGCATTTTGGAGCCTAGAAAGAAATATATTGAATTTTTTATTAAGTACTATCCATTTGCAAATATTAATTTCATGCAATTGAAGGTAACTTTCATACATTAAAATGGTCACTTTAGCACAAATGCTCATTTTAAAATGAATTATACATATTTTCAAAAATTATTATTTTACAGTTGTTCACTGTTTCATGCAAAATAAATGTTTTTTTAATTCAACATATATTTCATTACAGACTGAGATTGCAGAGTCTTTGACAGACTTCAGTTTCATAAGGCAACATGATTCCAGTCTGCAGTTTTTAATATTATATTTAAAAAAGACTTTGAAAGAACAAATAGCTGTACTTTATTTTGACAATTTTATTAAATGATTTTTAAGTTTCATTATTCATTTATTGAAATATGTACTGACATTTCCTTCAATGTACTTATTTTTCCCTTTAGTTGCCCTAGTTACAGCTAAAAATTATATCCTGATACATAATGTTTTTGATTTATCCTCTGGAGCATGGTTTTTCAGCTAAATAGGAGAAGAAACCAAAATACCTAGATTTAAAACACCCCACAAATATAGGAGAATGTCCTTTATAATTATGCCAGTTTCTTTACCTTCTAATACAAGCTTTAATGTTGATGTAAAAACAGTTCATATTACTAGAAAAAAACTGGGTGGAGTTTATTACCCAAAGAATTTTAACAAAATGCTCATCTTCAAGTGCATGGGCTTAATGAAACCTACCTTCTCTCTGTTTCCACACTAAATATATAGGAAATTGTATATCAATCTTATAAAACATTAAAATTTAGACCTAAAAGTAATTAGATCTAAAACATAAGAAAGCAACTCTTGTAGTTTCAGGGAGTGTAAAAATTATTTATGAATCCGGGAAGGCAGACACAGCTGCAGAGATTTAGCCAGATTAAAGATTAATACCCTGGACCTGTAGTTGGTGAGAGTTGGAAATTAGAAGAGCATCAACATAAAGCAGGATAATCATTGTGGATGTGGCCATGGAAGCAGCAGGTCTTCAGAACCGTGCTCTCCTCAGATAGGCGATAGCAACCCTGGATCTACCTCCAGGCGGTCCCTGAGCATTTGAGAACTTGGCGTGAAGACACAGGCCTGGCTGCCATTACTGCGAACTAGAAATGGGGAAGATCTGCATAGGGCGATTATGTAAAAAGCACACATTGAAAACTGACAAATTAAAAAATAATTTGTATACATAATATTTGCAATGAATGGTAACATGAAAACAAATGGACAGAGAACTAATTAATGGAAATTGAACTAGAAAATGATTTAGAATGCAGCCTGAAAGGAAATTAAAAGACATTGAGAATATATCATGAGTTCCAAAAGCCACTTAAGACATAATAGAGAAAAATAATAATAAAACAAAAGATCTAATAGGGGATAAAAGAGAAACAATAGTTACAGAACACAGTCCAATATTTTTAATAACAACAATTTTAGAAAAGCATTCCTCTGAATAAAAGATTGACAATTGCAAGATACAAGTATATATTTTTAAAAGCTTCCACCTAAAATCACAATAGTGAATACTTCAACATTTTTTTTAAAGAGCAGATCAAAAGACCAACAAAAAAATATCAAATTCCCCACAAAGAATACAGATCTGATTGACATCAGATGCTCCCTGCAATATCTCAGGAAAAAAAATTGAGAAATGTATTTAAGAACAAATATTTGGGACTTCTACAGGGACCTCATTTCAGACATTTTTATACATACAGAACTCAGAAATTTTATCAGCTATACAGAATCTTTGAAAAACAACTAGTGAATGCAGTACAGCAAAAGGAAATCTTAAACTATAAAGTACAGTGGGAAAAGTAATGTTTAATGAAGCCATATATACTTTGAGTATTCCAAATTAAGAAAAAATAAACTCTAGGAAAATAAAAATTTGGAAAGGAAGGATAACTTTTTTTTTCAAAATGCTGCCAAGAAGAAATAGAGATCTATGATCTATTTATTTTAAATTAGTGTAATAAGTACAATAAGCTGTACTTTATCAGATATAGCAAATGTTATCTATCTTTCCAGCAATGTTTGCATGATGTGAAATTCCATTTTTTTTTTTTTTTGGCTAGGATATATTTTATCTGAGCACACTGTGTTGTAATTTTAAATTAGTTTTAAATTATGATTTTGGTTTTCCACACTTTGTAAAATACAAAATAAAGTGACTACTTACTTGATAATAAATAGGTCAGGGAAACTTTATTTTTTGGAGTTTCAGGTATTTCATGCCTGCTTTTTGTTTGGTTTTATTTTGTTTTTGTCTTTATCTTACAAACTTTTCAGAATCAATGACTCCATTTTACCTTGTTGGATATTTTAAGTTATTATTTAATGTGTTACTATGTGGCTACTATGTATCATTGCTGTCTCATTTTTAGTTTCTAAACACGCTGATTCTAAATGATGCTTCTAGCAAGGATGGAGGACAATTATTGGAGTTCTCTTTTCCTCTGATTCATACATGACATTTAAGCCTCTTTTGAAAGGAAAATGCTCCAAGAAAATACACTTTATGTTTGGACATAACTGAGCAGAAGGTTTCCCAACATGGGGATGCTTATTTTGTCTCTTTTTTGTCTTTCAAGTATTTTATACCTGCCATTTTAATCAGAGCCATCAGTCATAGGCAGGGCAACAGAAATAATATACACTAGTCAGAAAACTAGAGGTCACCCTGGCATTTTTTCTGATTCCTGAGTGATATTCCTGAGAAGATTGTTCAACGTCACATCAGGTAGTGAAGGGCATACAAATACTAGCCGAAGGCCCAACCTGGTGTGTGTCCAAACACTTATCAGACAAAATGAAGAAGAATACTTCAAAAGTATACTAAATATTATTTATTATTTGCGCTCCATTCTAAAACACACACAAAGTGGGATATTTCACTTATAAATTTCTGCACTTTAATTTTTAATAAAATACATTGAAATGCCTGTAATTTATTTAAGACAATAAAGAAGGTCCAAATAAAAATACAAAAGTTAAAATTCAAGAAAATGAATTAAATTATAATTATGACTTTAGGTGATGGTTACAATGTCGGTATCTTACATACTTTGGGTGGATGGGAGGAAACACCTTGCAAACATCGTCTTTATTGAGCAAGTCACAGAGTCTCTTGTTACCTGTTTTTCTAATCTCTAAAACAGTGATTTTATTTTCTGGCAATTCTAATGATGCTTCCACTGCCTTCCTGGCAAACTTTCCTGATTTTTAAAGCAAAGAACAAAATTAAAACAGGAAAAAAAAAAAAAAAAAAAAAAAAAAAAAAAAAAAAAAAAAAAAAAAAAAAAAAAGCGGTGCCCTGACGGAGCCCAGAGAGGGAGGGGTAGAGGAAGACGAGGCTGTATGTGAGAAATCCTATATTCCAGGCAGCTGCACTTGAATTCAGTCACTGATCCTCGGAGCAGGGAGCCTGACTGGGGGCTGCCCAACCCATAAAGCAGATGAGACAGAGAACCAACTGCTCCCTTCACGCTCATACTGAGCAATCATTACAGCACCACCAAATGTTTGCAAATAGGATTTAGGGTAAGGGAAAGAGCAGACCCTGAGAATGAAGTGACATAAAAAGATGTGAAGTTAAAATAAAAAAGTGGCTGAGAAATGACTGAGTTGATCAGAGAAAAACCAAGAACTCGTTTTATTATGTTGCCGGTCGTAAGTGGGCTGAGTGCTCAGAGGTAACTATTGCGGTTCTTTAAATGCAAGCATCTGTGTTGTGAACATGAAGTTTATACAAATTTCAAATTAGTTAATTCATGCAGCACATATATTTCACCTTCCTGTGTTGGTGTGACGACTATAATCTATTAGAAGAAAAGTCTGAGCTTTATTATTTATTTAGAACTGAAATATTTTGCTATCAATCACAAGCTATATCCCTTTTCATTTCCTGCGGCATCTGTATATGTTCAGGTCACATTATTTTAATTACTTGTATTCTTTAATATAACACAAATTGAAATGTCATAAGCATTTACTATACAAATAAAAGGTCATACTCCCCTAATTTTTGTAGATCAAAACTTTATTTCCTTAACTGTTGATTTTAAAATTTACTCCATTTTAATATAAGTATTAAAACTATAAATTTCCCTTCAGCTGTGGCCCATAAACTTTGACACACTGTATGTTTACTTAATTTAGTTCAATATATTTTCTAATATCCATTTTGATTTATTCATTGACCCAGGGATAACTTATTTTCAAATGTTCTGGATTTTCAAATATCTTTCAGTTACTGATTTCTCATTTAATTTCATATTTAGTGACAAGCAATATTCCCTGTGATTTCAATTCCCTTAAATTCACTGACACTTGTTCCAGAATACAGTCTGGCATGACAAATGTCCTGTGTGCACTAGAAAATAATATCGGTCCAGGTTTCTCGTAGTGTTCTATACATGTCAATTGAGTTTAGTTGCTATAAAAATTAAAAGAATAAAAGCAGACATTTAGTTATTAACCTCGCATGTTTCTAAATGTTGTGTAAGTTTAACATAATATTCAAGAGATTCTCCATTTACTTTCTAGAAAAATACAACAGTTCTGATAATGTTTCATTTAAGTGTAAAAATCTTGATTTCCTGAATACTTTGAATTTTCTGAGAATTTTATTTATTTATTTAGCAAGACTGAATTATTTTTAATGGATCAATTATAAATATGTAATAGAGTTTAAAAAGTTTTTTAAAAAAATAGTCTTAAAAACTCCCACAATGGAGGCAATATCATTATTTGTAAAGTTAGGCCCTGTTCTTTATACTTAAAAGTATTTTTTTCTACTTGTAGTTTTTATTGCTATTCTATTACAGTTGTCCCAATTTTCCCTGCTCCATCAAACCGCCATCCCCGCTCCCGCAGTCAGTCCCCACGCTGCTGTTCATGTCGATGGGTCATTCACACATTTTTTTTTTTGACCATTCCCTTCTTTTCTTTCCATCATTATCCCTCTCCGCCCACCCTCCTGGCTACTGTAATTTTGTTCCATGTTCCCATGTCTCTGGTTTTACTTTGCTTGTTAGTTTATTTTGTTCATTAGATTCCTCTTATAAGACAGATCACTTGATATTTGTCTTTCACTGACTGACTTATTTCACTTAGCATAATAGTTTCCAGTTCCATCCATGTTTTTGAAAAAGGTAGGAGTTCTTTCTTTCTTTCAGCTGTGTAGAATTCCATTGTGTAAATGTACTGCAGTTTTTTGATCCACTCATTTACTGATGGGCACTTAGGCTGTTTCCAGTGCTTGGCTGTTATCAATAGTGCTGCCATGAACATCGGGGTCCATAAGTTCTTTTGAATTGGTATTTCATGATTCTTAGTATATTCCCAGCAATGGAATTGATGAGTCAACAGGCACTTCCATTTTTTTATTTTTTTGAGGAAATTCCATACCATTTTCCACAATGCATACACTAGTCTGCATTCCCACCAACAGCGCACTGGTATTCCTTTTTTCTCCAAATTCTCGCCAGCACCTGTTGTTTGTTGATTAATTAATGATGGCCATTCTGACTGATGTGAAGTGGTATCTCATTGTGGTTTTAATTTTCATTTCTCTGATGGCTAGTGATGTTGAGCATCTTTTCATATGTTTATGTTCTCCTCGGAGGTGTGTTTTAATTTGATATTGTCCCATTTGTTTATTTTTGCCTTCATTTCTGTTGCCGTAGGAGATATATCAGCAAAAATGTTGGTACATGAGATATCTGAAATTTTACTGATGATGTTCTTGGCTTGGAATATTATGGTATCATGGCACATTTAAGTCTTTTTTCCATTTTGAGATCATTTTGCTGTATGGTGTAAGTTGGTGGTCTAGTTTCAGTTTTTTGCATGTAGCTGTCCAGATCTCCCAACACCATTTATAAAAGAGGCTATTTTTACTCCATTGTAGGCTCTTGCATCCTTAGTCAAATATTAATTGACCATAGAAACACGAGTTTATTTCTGGACTCCTATTCTGTTCCATTGATCTATGTGTCTGTTCTTATGCCAGTATCAGGCTGTTCTGATTACGGTGGCCTTTAGAATAGTTTTATATCAGGTATTGTGATCCCTCCAGCTTTATTCTTTCCCAAGATTGCTGAGGCTATTCGGGCTCTTTTTTTGGCAGCATATAAATTTTTGGAGTGTTTGTTCCAGATTGGTGAAATATGCCAGCATTTTTTTAGTAAGGATTGTATTGAATCTATAGATTGCTCTGGGTAGTATGGACATTTTAATGATGTTAATTCTTCCAATCCATGAACACAGTATATGCTTTCATTAATTTGTATCTCCCTCAATTTCTTCATTCAGTTTTCTATCATTTTCTAAATATAAGTCTTTTACCTCCGTAGTTAAATTTATTCTTTTACCACCTTGGAAAAAATAGTGCAAATAATGAAAAAAAAAAAAAAAAACAAGGTGGAATTCATCTCAGCAGAGTCTAGTGTTCATTGGCCTACCATGTTCTCCTTCAGGATTCATCCGTGATGTCAGTTGGCATCCTAGTCTAGCTTCAGGCAGCTGGTTTGAGGGTACAAGCAATCCACACCCTGTGGCTTTCTCCTTCAGGCTTGGCTGGTCCCTGCTGTTCTGCCCTGCTTGGCTTTTTATTAACACAAAGCCCAGGGGTGGTACCTCTAACGTCCAACAGCACCATGTGCACCACCTCCACCTGGCAACCTCTGGTGTGATCAGGAGGGTGGTATCCCTGGATCACCCCATGGAAGGTGCTATTAAGCCTTCAGGGAAGATGGTGATTGTGTTCCCCACCCCTATGCCACACCTTTTGGTCTGTCCCAGACTATTTCCCCTAATGTATAGTTCCTGTTGAATTAGCTGTCCCTTTCATGTTTGTGACCAATCCGTGTAAAAATGTCAGCTCTCCCTGCTTGGCACTAATGGCAGCTCTGTGTGAGAGCCAAAACTGTGCATGGCCCTGAATACCTGTTGCTGTGCCAATTTCCAATCTTTCTGCTCTGTTGTGTTCAGTTGAATACGGCTTGAGGAAGAGCCAGCATAGGTCTGATAAAAATTCATAAAGGGCTCCTTTGGAGATTCTCTCTCTTTCCCCTGTGGAATGCTCCCGGCAAGGGGTTCTTAAGCCTGGCCTTACTGGTCTGTGGGGATTGCAGATCTGCACAGGGGAATGGGCATGCCTTCCCCTTCAGAGGCATTTGTATTCTGTGGTTTGAGTGGTCCTGCCTGGCTGCAAGGAGTCTCAGGTGCTCCGCTGTAGCCTGTCCAGTTCCTGGCTAACTGCTCTCGCAGGAGGCTCAGACTCAAACCCTCTATTCTGTACACAGCCCCGCTGCTCACCAGCCACTCTGGGTGGGGACCCACAACTCCTTTGCCATGCAGCCTTCTACTCTCCCTGGCCAGCTAGGTTCCGTGGCCAGGAACTGCACTTTGAATCTGGCCTCTTGGTTGACAGGGCAGCTGTGTGTGTGTGCACACGGGTTCCATGCCCAGCCATGTCTCAGCTCCTCTCTTTAAAAAAGTCCCTATGTAGTGTGGCACCCACACTACAACTCTGAGCCATGGTCTGGCCCTTTACACACTACACTTCCCCAAAAAGCAAAAAGTCTTTCTCCGTCAGTGCTGGCCACAGTCTTCCATTGCCTCCAACAGTCTTAGGAGCCAGAATTTCTCTCCTGGCCTCTCCCAATTGACACTTTAGCCATGGACATGCTGCTTGCTGTGTGTGCAGCCAGTTTCCCAGACTAGGTATAATCTCCCAAGTCTCTCCCAATTAGAATTAGGCAGTTCCCTGTGTGGGACTGGGACCCCACTCCAGAGGGGTGGGGACCACCAAGCTGCTCTTTTTCTACTCTGCTCTCTTCTTTTCAGGCACTTCAAGCAGGGTATTCCCCTTCAACTTGTACAATCTCTGCCGGAGAGTGCAAAGCCTCCTCAGCACTCCTTGGCTTCAAAAAATTCCTGTCAGCTTAGATCCCATTGGTTGTTCAGGTCACTTGTTGGAAGACAGGTTGAAAATCTGCACTGGGGGTGTGAGCCAGTGGGCTGATTCTACCTACGGGGCCAGTCTCTCTCTCCTAGAAAATTTTACATAAATTCAATATGAAGTATACCTTTTAACTGTCTAAGTTATCTTATTCTAAATTTCTTGGGTATAAATATGGGTAGCTTATTTAATGATAAATTGTTTTTTCACTTCTTAGTGAATCCTTTCTTAATACAGAGTAATAAAAATGCACAAAAATCAATTAATGCAAAAATTAACATAAAATGTATTAAAATGGTAACTTACAATAAATATAGGAAAAAGGATAGAAAAAGAACAGTACACAACTAATAACATATTTTCCATTATTGCCAAGATAATTAAAAGACTATGTAAAAGCATGAGATGGTACTTACCACAACAGACTGTGACACATTCACATTTTTTGTTTTTGTTTTGGCTTTACTTTCGCTGGAGTATGTACATATATATAATGTAATATATTATGATCAGATAGATTTTATAACATTATATATGTTTATATGTATAATGATGGAATAGCCTAGTCTTCAACCTACCTAAAGCAAATATAGATTAAAATTTATATATTTCAAGTTCCTTATTAAATTAAAATTTTAATGCTCTTTATTACATTTGGCTTTTTTAGAAAAACCTCAGAGTGAATATTTTAACATAGAAAAATGTTTTCTGTGATTTTTTAAAAGGCTACTGATAACATGGCTTTAGTGTGCCATAATTAAAAATTTTAATTTTTAATGTAGAAAATTTATAGCACAGATTTTACAAGTATAGATTCACAGAGAATATATGCAAGAATTATCTTTCATATTACCAGACATGATGGTTTTCTTAGTTTTTCCATTTACATTGTACATTTATTCTGTTCTTCTCCTACTAGGTAAATTCCTGTAGTACTTAGTTTTATTTAAAACAATGTTTATATGTGAAGACTTAACTAGTGGTAAATTACCACTTTTTAAAATCTATTATTTTAATACTTTAGATTGAAAGCTTTCCTATATGGTTTTTTAGTGCCCTAAGATGCAAATACTTAGTATTCACTTTTAGTGAGAGACTTGAAGTTGTTCCATAAAATAAACTTTAAAATAACATAATTAATAATGTAATGCTAATATAGAAATTATTCTTAAAAATAATTTCTAAAGGCTATGGATGATATGGCTTTAGTATGCCATAATTTAAAATAAATTGATATAAATATATAAATAAACTGATGATAGATCAGAGACTTTAATAAAAATAGTAATGAAAAGTTTTTTTAAATTTTAATACTTCTTTCATAAACATTTAATCTTATAAGTTGACGCTAAAATTAAAAATAAGCCAAAAATAAGCCTTTAAAAGGGAGTATATATATAACTTAAATTTGCATAAGTATTTAACACATACTAATCTTTATCTTTACATAGAATTATATCTATACTAAATTGAAAATTTTCATATACAAGATATGATGTTTGAATAAAAAATTTTACTGGAGTTAGGTCACCACTAAAAAATATAAATAATTATTTGCTAATAGGGTGACTTTTGAATGCCTTTCTGCAATTTTATAAAAGTATTTAATTTTAATTCAAACTAATAATTTACCTCATTTTACAATATAATTTACAAGATACACTACTTAAAGTTTTTGTTACATATCATGTTCTTGATAGTAACAGTGAACTTGTATAACATCTGTGTATATATTTATATCAAATGACTATACTCGTATTTTCTAAATATACCAAAAACTATTTCATTGATTCCTATATTTATTTATTTATTTATTTTAAAGATTTTACTTAATTTTAGAGAGAGGGGAAGGGAAGGAGAAAGAGAGGGAGAGAAACATCAATGTGTGGTTGCCTCTCACATGGCCCTCACGGGGACCTGGCCCACAACCCAGGCATGTGCCCTGACTGGGAATCGAACCGGTGACCCTTTGGTTCCCAGCCCATGCTCAATCCACTGAGCTACACCAGCCAGGGCCAATTCCTACATTTAATACCAGAAAAAAGTGGTTCCTTATAATACACAAAATACCTCACGAGATTATTAAAAGCTCTAATACATTGCTTAGTTGTTAAATAATATGTTAAACTGATATTAAAAATTCTACTCTAGCCCTGGCTGGTGTAGCTCAGTGGATTGAGCGAGGGCTGGGAACCAGAGGGTCCCAGTTCAATTCCATCAGGGCACATGCCTGTGGTGCGGGCTGGGTCCCCAGTGAAGACCATGTGAGAGGCAACCATACATTGCTGTTTCTCTCCCTCTCTGTCTCCCTCCCTTTCCCTCTCTCTAAAAATAAATAAATAAAATCTTAAAAAAAAATTCTACTCTAACTCATTCATATTAAACCATAAAAATAACAGCATCAATTATTATAAAAAGAAAAACAGGCTAAAAATCTCCAATAATCACATTAAAATAAAGATGAAATCTAGTCAAAATAATACTTTTGACTTCAGCTAATTGTATATAAATATATTTTAAGGTGCAAATCAGAGAACTTGTTTAAATCTGTGATTACTTGTATTTACTTAATGTGTCCTATGTCTTGGCTCAAATCTAAAGCATCTTGAAGTGTGCATCATTTAATCCGCACTTTAATTGTATTAGAGAATTATAATCCCAATAGTGTAAGGATGTATGCAAATGAATAGCTATAATGTGGAGTTCGAAGCTGAAACTTGCCCTAAATGTATATGATTTATGACATTTATTCTACTCATTTTAACTTTAGACCACATCTCAATACAACACAGTGGCTCCTTCTGCCTATTTTGTCCACTTAATCAGTTTTGTCTTCCTGATCAGATGGAAATGCAGAGTATTTACCTTGCCCTACATGAATACACACAGACAAATTACTTCTGCTCAGGTGCCTACCTGACCTCTTTTTATTTTTTTATGCATTCCCACTGCCCTCTTCCCCACCCTTTATTAACCATAGATAAGTTAGGAGCTCTCGATTCTATTCCAAAGCATGTTATTTTATCAGCAACTCTCAGTGGTACTCTCCACATTACTATATTAGTTAGATTCGGTTTCAGATGACAGAAACCATTCTACCTAGTTTAAGCAGAACAGAATTTAATACAGTACATTTTCTTTTTCGCTTCCAAATTTACTGAAGATACTGCATAAGCAGACCTATGTGCAGACAAGGAGGTACAGAAATAACTCTGACCAATACCAAAAAGTTGACCCAGAAAAAGATCTGCCCCCTTTTGCCTCATCTCACTCCAGAATAAAGTGCCTATAGCTACAATGTAAGGACCAACTAGTCACCACTAAGATTTTGGCTGAAAGTGATATAGTACCTGCCACAAGCTAAACTATTAAAGCAGGTGGTTTGTGCACAACCTCCTCCTGTACTTGCTCAGCTCCAAATAGAAGTCTCGCCTGGATGAATCTGAGCATATACATTTGTTAAACGAAGGAGATTAGTTTTTAGCGTTGCAGGCTCTGCACTCCAGGAAGGCGCACTAGACACTAGAGATTGGAATATATGTGAATGAGCCAACCTATTGTATTTGCTACAGTGACCTTTCCAAATTCAAATTATCTTCTCCTGATCCTAAGCTAACTCAACTATAAAATTAGGTGGCTGGACCAGAAAATACCAAAGATTAATGGCAGTTGAAGCATTCTATGAATATAAGTCATATGAAAAAGCAAGTAAGACATGGTTATAGCTAGGAATCAAATGAGTCAAGCACAGCAAGGACCAAAGAAAATAATAAAGACTTTAAATATTAAAATATATGTAATTATTGACTACAATCTTAACTTAGAATCTTTAAAACATGAGCAAATTGATTTTTAAAGAAACCATTAAGACTTTTGATGGAAAATGTGAAAATTATGCCTTTTCTTGAGTTATTGCTATGCTAAACAAATTCAGTCAAGACTCTTTTCTGAGTCATTGGTTTAAATGCACACACACACACACACACACTCCTTCTAAAGAAAAAGATGCTGGGAGGAGTAAACATGGGGTAGTGCTGTCTGAAACTAAATGAGTCTAATATCTGCTGGATAACTAATAAACAGCTTCATTCAATACTCATAAATACAATTTATGTCTTGTGGCTGTAAATCTAAGTAACAACAACAAAAATATATGGAAAATTTGTATTGCTTTATCTGAAATAAATGATCATGATTGTAATTTGTTTGCAAAGGGAAATTCCATTTTCCTGCCCTGCAATTAGTAGACTAACACAGATAGCATTTGAGAAGTATTGCTAATTAATTGTTAATAACCTGCTGGGAACATAACCAAGACAGACATTAAGTTGCAAAACTAGTTATCAAGTGTGTTGAAGCAGAAATGATTTAAGTATTTTAATCAGAATCCTTTGCACAAAACATTTATTTAGCTTGGCTACCTAAATAAATGAGTCAGTAAGTAAAGAAAGAAATCCGAAAATGGGATCATCCAAGCTTAATTTACTAAGCATGAAGTTCATTATATTTTCTTGGTTATTTTAGATAATTTGCCATGATTTCTTCATTAAAATTTGGCATTTTAGTAAGTTACAACTGTGAATTTTTTGCTATTTCAATTTTTACTTCTGTAGCTTTACAAAGGTATCCAACAACTAGGAATCATGGATTACTCTACACAATATTAATGGAGATATATAACATTTAATAGTCAATGGATAATACTATAATGAATTATTTAAGTTTCATTCAAAATAGCCTTGTTAAAAAAAATAAAGACAAAAATGTGACATCCACAAAGCCTCAGCATTTTTCCTATGTAGTCCCTATACTGTCTCTTTGTATCTTTAAATTATTATGCATTATACTAAGGCACATTTTTGTACTGACTTTTCTCCTCTTCCCATTTTATCCACATATCCCTGAATCATTTATTACTTATTTCCCAATTTTTTGTTTTCACACTAGAATCTCACTCTTTAATATTTTCCATTCTTATCAGGTTTATTAAGTTAAAAGTTGAGAGAATCTAATAAGTTCAGCGTACATTATGTTTTGCTATTGAGATAAACTGTAACAGTTTATCCACTTATTCATTTTTTCAACCTATAATATTGGCATCTTTATATTGCAGATGCCAATCCAAAAGCTGGGATTAGAGTATTGATTTTACAGACTGAGTCAATTCTTTGTGAAGCCCTTAATTCTGTGAAAATGTACTTAATGTAATGCCTGGCAATGATGAGTGTTCTTAAGAAAAAGTAAAATGCATTAATAATACAGAGAATAGGGTACTTGCTTTATAAAATATGATTTATAGGAGACAAAAAGGGTAGAGTGATAGAAAATGAAATTTTAAAATTATTTAATATACAAAGTCCTGTAAATAATTATAAGCACTTGAGATATTATTTCAAGCGGTGTGTACAACCACTGGCAAGCTTTGATCAGGGAACAAGATCTTTTTTCTTTTTTTTTTAATTATCACCCAAGAACATGCTTATTGATTTTAGAAAGAGGGGGAGGGAGGGAGAGACAGAGGGAGAGAAACATCCATATAAGAAAGAAACATCATTGCCTACCATACGTGCCCAGACTAGGGACTGAAATCACAACCCAGGCATGTGTCTAGACAGAGAATTGAACCCAAAACCTTTTGGTTATTAGGACGTTCCAACCAAAGTCCTATTAAATGATAAAACCACATCATTTGATTTTTTTTGTTTGTTTTTTAGAGGATCACTTTGATTAATGGGAAAGCAGAGAATCCTTTTAGCAGGATATTCTAGATGTCCAGGTGAGCAACAAAAATTATAGATGTTTGTATATTAAAAAGTGGTTATTTAAAAAATAATTTGCAATGATGTTGAGGACATAAGCTTTTGAACAGAAAAAAAATGAAAAGTATAAGGCAGTCCTTTAGCACCTTTGGTACAAAAGCACTATTGTAGAAAGAAGATTATTAATCAGAATAACTAGATTAATCACACTGTTCTGAACACCTAAAATGGTGATTATGGAGGACTGCTTCTAGTTTATTTTGTTTCTAATTGCTTCCCTGATAATTTTCAATTTGGTATTATATTTCCATAAGCTTTACTCTGGATTTGATTACTTTTTATACTTACTTTGTAATTTTCATATTTATAAGATAATTTTTCAAATTTAAAATACTTTTAAACCATTTTTTAGGACACAGCCCTATATATAATTTTAGAAATAAATCTATATTTTAATTGTGGATTATTATTTTAGACTATTAAGACTAAGCCATTATTTAATATTTATAATATAAGAATATAGTATTATTCTATATCATCCTACACTGTGTAAAATAAGGAGAAAAACTACATAACAAACAGATATCTGTCAAATGTCAGAGTTATGGTGACTTCTAAAAGGAACTTCAACTAGTCTATGCCCAAAGGGACCGACATTTAGAATATATTTTAAAAACAATATGACAAAGCAATGTAAGATTCAAAATTAAAATAATTTATAATAGAATCTATTAAAATATGTTCATGACAAGTATAAGTTTAATGTTAGTAACAAATATGAAGTAAATTATAAAATAAGATATAATAAAATATATGGAATATATTTTCCATGTGCAGGTTATATGTATAGTGATGAGGTAAACAGGCATGATCTTGTCATCTTCGATCTCACGGCCTCTCTTAGGGAGACAGTGCTCTAACAGACAGACACAATCACGGTCATTACCGTTGACTGCAAACTGGACAAAGTAGTGAAGTGAATACAAGGGAAACTAATGAAAACATTTAGATTAGGATACATTTAAGTCAGATGTCTTTGATAAAACTCCTTTAGTAAGAGTTGGAGAAAAAGCCAGGGAAAATGTAAGAATTTGTCAAGGATTAGTCATGTTTCATCAAAACAGAGAAGTGAGGATATGTTGTAATAACAAATCAGGAAGACAGGGACATTGATGATTGTGAAGCAGATGACTTAGAACAGACCTCACAGAAAGCTGTAGCTCAGCAGGAATCCTGGGGGGGTGGGAAACACAGGGCCGCAGTCCTTTGTTACAAATGGATAAACACAGAAGATTTAAGATATGATGATAGACAGGGTGGGACAAGATTATTGTGGACATGAGACTAAATACCTGTAAATTAAAGAGATGGCCCATTGTGCCCACTACTTTGGTCCAAAAACTTTTAGGGGTGGTGTATCAGAGTACGAGGCACTTTCCTCTGGCAGAACTCAGTTACTAAAATGTAGTTACCTACTTACTCTGTGATTGAATGTACAGATCTCATTTAAAAGAATTGTGTGAGGGTGAGCAGGAGCATTTCATTATTTGCAGAAGTTTGGATTTTTTTAAACCAGAGGATTCAAGACAATCAACTGGAAAGCGATTAGTTGTAATATGAGAGTTACACAAGGGAGCCAGACAACTGTCAACAAATAAAAATCAATACACATTTTTTTTTGCACACCACCAACAAGCTATTAAATATAATGAAAAAGTTTCATTCAAAATAACAATAAAAATTTTTGAAAATGCTTCACGTAACACAGTAAAAACAAGATGGCAACTTAATTGAAAGAACATATAATGTACCACTGAAGAAATAGGAGACTACATACACATATAAAGTATCATTGAATAGGATAGGGAGTCAACAATTTTTAATATTATAATTTATAAATTTAATACAATTTCAGTTAACATCCCAACAGAATTTTTAAATGGAATTGGACACGTTCCAAAGTTTACCTGAAAGAGAAAATAGATCCAAAGGGCTAGTTAAGATTTTGAAAAAGAATAATAATTAAAAGGAAATTCTTTTGACTATATAAAATGCACTGTGCAATTACAGTTAATTAAACAGTTTTGTATTGTTTCTGAAAAAGAAACTTTGGGGAAAAATACAAACAGAAGAGATAATCCAAAGAGAAAGAAATGTTTACACAGTTGTCTCAGTTAGAAACTGCCTTTGTCTGTGCCAGAAGCCCAGGGACAGAAGGTCACCTGCTGGATTAAGTCCTGGCAAAGCAGATGCCATCATTGACAAATCGTAGGAGTTCAGTGTGGACTAACTTCAGAGATAAAAACACTGCATAAACAATATTAGGGGTGTTCCCATGAGTTTTAACACCAGAAGTCCCACCGAGTTCTCACAGTGAAGGCCAGAACAAAACAAATCTCTCTGTACGTCCAGTAAGGAGTGGGGAAAAGCCACTATTATGAAATTCGCCCAGGGCATATGCTCTCCCAGTCAAAGCCTACTCTTTTCGTTGTTGTTCGATTAGAGTTCTATCCATTTCTCCCCCTGCCCACTCTTCCCCTGCCCCTCCCATCCCCGCCTCCCACCCTCAGCCCTACCCCCTTTAACTTTGTCCATGGGTCCTTTATACGTGTTCCTTGATGACCCTTCCCCTTCTTTCCCCTGCTATCCCCTCCCATCTCCCCTCTGATTTCTGTCAGTTTGATTTTTATTTCAATGACTCTGATTATATTTTGCTTGCTTGTTTGTTTTGTTGATTAGGTTCCACTTACAGGTGAAATCATATGGTATTTGTATTTCAGCCCCTGCTTATTTCACTTGCATAATGCTCTCCAGTTTCATCCATTCTGTCATGAAAGGTAGGAGCTCCTTCTTTCTTTCTACTAAATGGTATTCCAAAGAAACTATCATATTGTAGCCTGGCATACCGGTAAATTCCCCAAAACTAACTACTATGGGGGAAGGGAAATAACCAATTTCAATACCTTTAGCATTCTTCTCCTCTAAGGTGGGAAAAGACCTGAGAAACACTTGCCAAGGCCACAACTCAGAGGCATAGGCTCACTAAGTGCTGGGACATAAGCACACAATTTTACAACACTTCACCACCACAGCAAACAGGCTCCTATATGAGTGTGTATTACAGCTGAAAGGCAGTGCAAATCAGAAGGATTTTATTTCAGATGAGTCTCTAGAAAACCCAAAGATATGAGGGAGACATTAAAATAAATTTCAGCCTTTCACACATATAGCTACAGCCTTACTCCTATCCAAGCACAGTCGTGTGCTGCATACTAACATTTCCGTCACCAGAGGATAATATATATGATGGTGTGGACCCATAAGATTATAATGGAACTGAAAAATTCCTATTGTCTAGTGACATCCTAGCTATTGTAGCATCGCAGTGCAGTGCATTACTCACACGTTTATGGTGATGCTGGTGTAAACAAACTTATTGTGCTACCAGTGATATAAAAGTATACAATTATGTACAGTACATAGCACTTGATGACAATAAATTATGTTACTGGTTTATGTACTTGCTATGCTAAACTTTTTATTGTTATTTTAGAGGGCACTCTTTTTTACTTATAAAAATATAAGTTTGCTGTAAAATATAATACCTTGTTACATAGGCAGCAGTCTCACACCTTTTGTGTTTCATATTTCTCAGTTGCATCTTTTTTCTTGTGCTTGACTTACTCTTATACTGTTTTGTACAGTTATAGGATATACAGACCTGTAGCCTAAGAGAAAATTCCTTGAATAAATGATACTTGGATGTAAATTTAACAAAATATGTACAAGGACTGTGTGAGAAAAACTAGAAAATTCTGATGAAAAACTCAAAGAAGATATGAACAAATGAAGAAATATTTCATGCCATAGATAGAAAACTTTGATATATCGATATATTAAGATGTCAGGGCATATCAACTTGGTATATAGATTCAGTGCAATCTCAGTCTTATTCCCAAAACGTTATTTGTGAGTACCAACAAACAAATTATTAAGTGGAAAATTTGGGTAGAACAAGGGAACAGAATAGAGAGTCTAGAAGGAGATCTACAGAAGTAAAGCTAATTACTTTTTGACAAACGAATAAAGACAATCAAGAGGAGAAGTATTGCCTATTTAACAAAGTATGCTGGGAGAATGATACATATATATATCTATCTATCTATATATATATATATATATATATATATATATATAATTTTACATAAAATTACAATTAAATTTGTATATTTGTATTTCAAACATTGATTAATGAAAACCCAGATGAGTCATATAATTTTCTCGTTTAATAGCTTCTTTGAAAACAGTGGAAATCTGCCCAAGCAGAAATGAACAAGAAGTTCTGAAGTGAAAATGTGACCTGATGGTCTGGTGAGCTATAGATGTTGGCACTAGAGAATGACAAAGAGAGAAAGCATCAACAAAGACCAAAGCAGCCCAGTGTCAGTTGTCCAAAAGTACATACTCTTCGCTTCACTTTTGTGAACGTGTTCAGTTCATTAAAACAGCTTTCACCAGTTACCTCCAACCAATGCTAATTATTTCACAAATTAAAAAAAAACATACTGCATCAATTATTCTAACCAACATTTTCAAACTTTTCTCTTTCTATAGCAATAAACTGTTTAACCCTAGAAGATAGACCTTTGTAGGAATTTCTAGAACATCAAGACAATGGCTTGACGATAATTTTAGGGCTTCAAATTTTAATACAATTCTTTTTTCTCTTATGTAACCCTATGTACTATGACTTTCTAACATTTTTGGTATAATTGGGCTCTTCCTTAAATGACTCATTTTAAAAATGAGGAGTGACTATCTCAAGCTTCGATTTCCCAAGAGAAAATAACTGGAATTTGCCATAGTCCACAAACACTCAAATGCTATTTCCTTTTCATACTCTGGTATAAAAATGATGATAAACTTTGTTAGTTATTTCAAATTTTATAGATCAATCTTAGTATACATCTGAACCTTACTGCCATGACTTTTTGTGGGATTGGTGTTACTAAATTGTTCTTGAACTTTTGCACTTGTCAAATCACCTTCTATCGTCATGTATTTGGTTCCCTTTAACCATTACTTTCAATGTTATTTCACATTGCTTTCAGGTGTACAACATGGTGTTTAGACAATCATACACTTTACAAAGTGTCCACACCCTCTGTATTTCCAGTACCCACTTGGCAACATGCATAGTTATCACAATATTATTGACCATCTTCCCTATGCTATACTTTATATCCCCATGACTATTTCATAACTACCAATTTATATACAGCTGGTTGATACCAAGATTTTATTAGGAATATGTGTTTTATAAAAAAATTCAGATTATTATCTTCATGTGTGAATATTGGAAACAACACAAAATAAAATCAAACAAGGAACTGCTTCCACTGAACAAATGCTTCTTTACATCTTACACATAATTTGAATCTTGTACTAGTTTGAGTTTTTTTTGCTTTTTTTTTGGGGGGGGGGGCATGTATAGTGCTTAGTGCCAAGGATAAAGTGCAACCCTTAACCATAGAAAATCACATTCCATATATAACAGTATATTTTTAATTGTTTTGGCAATATTTTTCTTCACAGAACTTTTTTACAGTATATGTATTGCATTTAAATATTTTCTCAAATCCTTTCCTGAATGAAATAGGGTGTAATTAATTTAGAACAAATAAAACAAAGCAGCTGATGAAAAAAGGATATTTCTAGGAGTTTTCAATATGGGTGTCAAATTATGCTTATTTTAAAAAGTTTCTATTTTTTTGTTTGTCAATAGAATTACAAAAGTTATTTTGTAAGCCACATGATTCTATTTTAGCTTTAATATTAGTGATGAATATGGTGAAAATGATTTCTGCTTGTTTTCCTTAAATATTGTAGAGAATATTTCAGTGCTTAAATATTTCAGTAGGAATAAATAAACTTCAAAAAAGTTATATATGTAAAAAACTTTAAATGAGCTAATAGTAATGTTACTTTGAAAAGCAAAACTAACATATCCTGTGTAACCACATTTAAAAGGTATTTAATATTAATTTATCATTTTTCTGAAAGGGTTACCTGGAAAAATATGCAGTTCCAAGTTGTGTAATTATATTTGATACATTCAGTTACCCAAAACATATTTAATTCATAACCTCTAATAATAAATATAAAAGAAAGACATCACAAATGAAAACACACACACACATTCAACGTAATTTTTTATACATTGAAATATTTAGCAAAGAAGACTTTTAAAATGCTGATTCATACTGAAAGTAGTTACATTAACAATCAAACATTTTTTGTTGGAAAAAACAAAATATATTATCATTTCTGCAGTCTTTTAAGCCTAAAATTTCAACAGTACTATATTCAGATCTTTACGTTTTCAAAGTCTCTTGAGACAGACAAAAATGGACAAATATTGTGTCTTAAAGTGATTTTCAGTCAGTGAATTCTGAATTAGTGAGAAACTACACAAACAAGTTCGACAAATCAACAACAAAAAAATGAAATGTGCTGAGCTCAAGCCTTTGAGTTCTCATAACAACCAAGCCCCAGAGAACCTGATTTGATCAATGCATAATCATCTCCATTCAGATGAGCCTGCCCAAATAACTAGAATGTTCATTTTGTGGTCCAGTAATTTTGGTTGACTTAATGACTTAAGTAGAACAACTATGAGTAACTGTGCAGTATCCAATTAATTTCTTGGTGATAGATTTTCAAAAAGTCAATCAGTCTACTGCATAGCACCAGATACTTTTAAATTATTGCACATAATCTAGAGGCATTTATTGCAGGGAATATTTACAGCAGATCTTGCCTTGTTTGCAGACATATTTATGTGAGCTCCTTGAAATCACCTTTATATAAACTAAGTAACTAGTTTCATTTCTGTAGTGACATATTAATTATGCTTATTTAGAGAGATCAATCCATATTCATATTTGCTGATGAAAATACCAATGGTATGAAAACTACATATATTGGTTGATGCAGAGATAAGCAGGGAAAGAAGACTCTGAACCTTACTGAGCAAATCTGTGTAAGCTGACATCCTTACTGCTGTTTAACGAAGAATCAAGTTTTTGGCAACAGATAAAAGCTGGTAAAATTTAGATAAAATAGTTAGGAATATATTAAATATTACTTTAATAATATTATATACTTAGAGATATATGCTTATGAAGGACTCACTACACTAGGCACTAGCAACATGAAGAAATATATTTTAAGTTATTCCTCTGAAATAACTTACAATCTAGTGGCTTGTAACACTGATGTACTTTAACATGTAAAAATTGGGAATTAATTTAGTGATTTTTCACCAATTAAATATAAGTTTTTAACAAAATGGGACATAAACAGAATATATATTTAATTTAAGGAAAAGGGATTAGAGATTGATGAAGTTTTAAATCCAAACTATAGAGACACATAGGGTAGAACAAGGCACTAGGCAACCAGGATACAGCAAATAACACACAAAACGTGTATTGATGAAAAACGCTAATGAAAACTTTGATGAAAGAGCAGATTGTTTAATAAATGGTCAGTTTTATAGGGAGAGAAATTAACAAAATAAGTTAAGGGCACAATGAGAACTAACAGCAACGTGTTTACATTTAGGATGGATCTAATGCCTATGAAACTATAATCTCAGTTATTAAATTATTAGTGTTATATATTTTATAATTTCATTAGCTATAATACGTTAATATGAGAATCTGAAAAATTCAAAAACATTTTTTGCTCACAACAACTTTAAGAGTATTTAATCTTATATATAGTGGCATTAATTGATAGGTATAATAATTCTTAGCAGGACTTTTTGAAGACACAGCAATATTCGTATTATTTTCTCTTAAAATGTTAAAAAACAAGATAGTAATAAATATCTAATTTTCTCTAAAACCATAAAAATCCATTGGAAAAAAGAGCCAAAATTAGGTTGGCTTAATATTAGAGACACCATGATGATGTAAAATAATTATACCCCTGTAATTATCCTACATCCAAATTTCCTGTTTTAAAAATAACAAATACAATTATATTTGCAATTTAAATCTTTGTTTCTGCTAAATATATCTATGTTTAAATTTAAAATGACTAACTTTTATTGGAATGCACACTTTTAAAGCAATTAATTACTGCTGATGACATATGACATTGAAAAGTCACACTGTTGATATTTTATCAAAAATCAAGCCAGCTCACAATCCATAATTCAACATTCTTACTTTGATCCATTTAGCAAAGAAAGTAAAAGAAAACAGCTTCAACTATGTTGTGCAGCTTAGAAATCAATATTAATATATCAATGTCAATAACAATATATTGCAAACTCGATCATATTACTCAGAAATGGGACCTTAATTCATGGTGTGTATTTCATTCTTTGCGGTACAAAATGTAAGCGTGCTTTGTGAGACATCTTTCACTACAGGCCACTGTTTTCTGTCAATCCTACTTTTTTTATAGATATCATTTAGGGTGAAATTTTTATGCTTAGACTTCGCCTGCAAGTTGATTTTGTTACAGTTAAAGAACATTTCCCCAGTTGTTCCTGAGTTATTACAGAGTAGAAAAGTATGTTTTTCCATTTATAAAGTTTCCAGAATCACAACTCTCATATCTATCTCTCAGTTGACAAGGAAATACCCATCTGTACAATGTATGGGCTGGAGCACATTTGAGGTATGATTTCTGCCTTCTCAAGTTTTTTAGTATAAAATTGACATTAGTATGAACAAATATACCAAGTTGCTGAGGCATGAAAACAGTGGCATTATTATCATTTAAATTATCAAAGGCAGTTATGTAGCCTATATCTCTGTAGGTCTGAAGTGATGATTCCATGGCCCCAAACAGCATGCTTTTTTTCTCCTTCTTAATCTCTCTCCGTGCTCCCACTAAGTAAAAAAAAAAACAGACTTAGGGAAAATAAAACATGTCATATTTTGATTAAATTTCATGGAGGAAATAAATATGAGAAGTAAGAGATGATCAGGATTGTGTAATATATTTGAATTCTAATTAAACACTGGATAAATAAAATTAAAACAGGAATATGAGATAAAATTCTTCATAATTATCATGTCAATTTTATAATGGCAATTTCCTTCACTCTTACTCTATATGCCTCTTTCGTTCTCTGGAGCTTAGAATGTTCATAGCCAAGTGTTATTTACAATAGCCAAGTGCTGGAAGCAACCTAAGTGCCCATCAGTAAATGAGTGGATTAAAAGCTGTGGTATATTGACACAATGGAATACTATGCAGCAGAAAGAAAGAAGCTTCAGTAAATAGTTGCTCAATGAATGATTTAAAGGAAAGTACTTTAGGAAAGTGTTATGCTTCATAATATGGAAAAGGAAGCAAGGGAACAGAAGTCTAGGCAAGTTATATATTTTATTATTTTATAATCAAATATATGAGCAATGCAGTAGGCAAAATCTTTTTAAAGCATTCATCCCAAATTGTTATTTCTGCTTAAACCTTCCTATCTCCTCTACATGCCTGCCCCAATGAGTTAATTGTTTATATGATGTTTATTTCATGTTTACACTATTGCATTTGCACTGTAACCATCTGGTCGATTGTCTATGCGATTCACTAGATTATATTTAAAGATCTGTGCCATGTTTCTCAGTTTAAAAAATATATATATAGACCTTATATTGACATTTAGAATATTAATGGCATTTGATTGATTTAACTGAACAAGGGGGACTCATTGATTTAACTGAACAAGGGGGACTCTATAGTGGTATTAGGACCTGGTGAGGTCATAAAGTGTAAGAAGTAAGAAGCAGAAATGTAGGTCCAATATACAAGGGAAAATATAAACAGTGATTAGTGTGAATATACAACAGATAACACAGGAATTGTCTTAGTTTAGGTTGCCATAGTGCCGTAGACCAGCTGGTTTATAAACAGAAGTAAATGTCTCACAGTTCTAAAGGCTGGAAGTTTGAATTTAGGGTGCCCGTGTGGTCAGGTTCTGGTGACAGCTGTCAGTCTTGGTTGCAGACATCCCACGACTTGAATCCTAACATGGTAGAAAGAGGGATGAGTGGTGCCACTTCCTCTCTACAGTCAAAAATCTACGTATAATTTTTGCCTTCCCAAAAACTCGACTACAGTTGCCCTGTAGAGCCATAGAGTCAACCAACCATGGGTTGAAACCAATATTTTTAATCCCAGATGGGAATCTACATTTGGGAAACTGGCTTTGAAAGAGAAAATACAGTTTATTTTTTTAAAACTTTTTTTTGTTTGCCAATGATACCTCAGACAAGGGTTTGATCTCCAAAATAAATAAAGAACTCACATGAATCCACACCAGAAAGACAAGCAATCCAAATAAAAAATGGACAAAGGACATGAATAGACACTCCTCCAAGGACGACCATACAGAGGGTCTGTAGAAACATGAAAAAATGTCCAACATCACTAGTCATTAGAGAGATTCAAATTAAAACCACAATGAGAAACCACTTCACATCTTTCAGGTTGGCCATCATTAATAAATCAACAAACAACAAGTGTAGGTGAGGTTTTGGAGAAAAGGGAACCCTAGAACACTGTTGGTGGGAATGCAGACTGGTGAAGCCACTGTGAAAACAGTATGGAATTTCCTCAGAAAACTAAAGAGGGAACTGCCTTTTGATCCAATGATACCACTGCTGGGACTATAGCCTAAGAATCCTGAATCATCAGTTCAAAAGAACCTATGTACCCCGATGTTCATAGCAGTGTTATTTACAATAGCCAAGTGCTGGAAGCAACCTAAGTGCCCATCAGTAAATGAGTGGATTAAAAAACTGTGGTATATTGACACAATGGAATACTATGCAGCAGAAAGAAAGAAGGAGCCCTTACCCTTCACAACAGCATGGATAGAACTGGAGAGCATTATGCTAAGTGAAATAAGCCAGGTGGTGAAAGACAAATACCACATGATCTCACCTATAAGTGGAACGTAATCAACAAAACAAACAAGTGAGCTAAATGGAACCAGAGACTTGGAAATAAAGAACAAACTGACAGTGGCCAGAGGGGACAGGGATAATGGGGAAAAAAGGGGAAGGGTCAAGCAAAGGAACACAAATAGAGGACTCATGGACAGGAACAATGGAGAAAATTGACTGTGGGATTGGGTGGGGGGTGAGGTAGGGATGAGCAATGGGGGAAAAGGTAGAATAACTGTAACTGAACAGCAATAAAATATTTTTATTGAATTTATTGTGGTGACATTAGTTAATAAAATATATAGGTTTCAGGTGTACAACTCTATAACACCTCATTTTGCATTATATTTTGTGTTCAGCACCCAAAGTTAAGTCCCCTTTCATCACTATTTATGCCTTCTTTCCCTCTTTTACCTACCCCCACCTCTCTTTCCCTCTGGTAATCACCATACTGGTATCTGTCTGTGACGGTTTCTTTTTTTTTCTTTATTTAACCTCTTCACCTTTTTTCACCCAGCCCCTCTCTGCTCTGACAGCTGTCAGTCTGTTCTCTGTATCTATGATCTGCAGTTGGTTGAATCCTTGGATGTGAAAACTGCACATATTCCCTGGACTTTATTCATTGGAACAACAAAAAAACTCCCTGTTTTAAGTGGACCTAGGCAGCTGAAGCCCGTGTTGTTAATGGACAACTGTGTTAGGGCTCCATCCTTATGACCCAAATACTTCTTAAAGTCCTCACATCTAACTCTATTATGTATGCTGAAATACACAAAACAGGCATGGTGCTTATAGTCTAGAAGATACAGATATAACTCATTTTTATTCATTATGATGAAAAATGTAAATGTTTACAAAATTTATAAATCATAATAGTGTGCTCATAGAAAACAAGGTGTTAACTTACTCTGGTTGTGGGTGTTAAGGAATGACTTTCTAAGGTGCTACCTTGAAAGGACAGGTATATGTGAAATAAAAGACATTTTTTTTTTTCATTAAGGATTAACAGGATAATTCTCCAAAAGTAAAATTGCAGTTATATTCTAGGAAGTGACAGACTCAAGGGACTAAGCTGCCACAAATGAAAGAAACAGCATAAGATAGGTTTTGGAGCAATGCAAGAGGCAGATGATTTGAAAATCTAAGAAGGATTTGAATTTAATTTTTAATGAAATAGGAAGCCTTGGATACCATTATTTAATTTTCATTTTTAAAGAGTTATTTGGTTACCAATAAAATACACCAATGAGAGAATGAAAGGCAACCAAATACATACAAAAGAAATGCACACATATATTCTTATAATAATTAGGATAAGAATAACGGTACTAGTATGTATGATAATATAAACTGGAAATTCCCCAAACGCATCTAAGTACGATGAAAAATAATCATCGCTACATGCAGATCATGGAATATCATGCACCAAAATTGACTGAAAGAGAAAAATTGCAAAACTTCATAAGACATCATTGACAAAAGAAATTAGACACAAATAATTACATCCTAAATGACTGCATTTATAAAAAGTCCAAAACAGGTCAAACTATTCTACAGTGTTAGAAGTTGTGATAGTGGTTAACTGTGGTGAGTGGTGACTTGAAAGGAAAACCAAGGACAAAGAGTCGTGCTTCTGAGTGTTAAATATTCTATTTTATTTATCTGGGTGAATAATTTAAAAATGATTACTTCTAAATTATTTATAGAAAACTTTGTATATTAGCTATACCTCATTATAAGAATACTTGGTTTCAGATACAAATACATCTCATACCCCACTGAAATGAACATATGTGCCAGTGGTGATTTCCACCACTTCTCTGAGCTGGTTTGGGGGGGAAATAGGTCAGTGAGAAATATGCTTCTGTGCTGTATCTGCAATGACACCGAACAGCAGTAAGAGATCTGAGGATGTGCTGTAACACATGTAGTTGAATGCATCTTTTATGTTTGAAAGATGTCCTGGATTTTCTTCATATTCTGACAAAAGCCCTAGCAATGGCTCAGAAACGCAAATTACATTTGAAGACGGGTCAGTAGCATCACCCATCTGCCTCCAATCACCCATCTCCTGAAGATTGTGACTATTAGTCTTTAGGTGTAAGGAAGAAACCAGCTCTTAGGGTCCTCCTTTTTAATTCACTGCACACATAGGCATCTTTTTTATTTCAGATTTTTAAAATTAATTTCTTTCTTTTTTTTCAGCACCAGTAATTGGTGCTTAATCTGATTAGTCCATGTGGGTAATTTTGTGATATTGTGTTGAGCTGCCTCTTGCCCTGCTTAAATTCTCTGGCTAATCTCAGTGGTCATCCAGAGGAATTACCTTCAAAATATATTGAAAAGACAGAAGGAAATTTTTGAATATTTTAAGGGTAGTTAAATATGATATTAGACAAATGTCAAATTTAAGGTATTAAATGATGATAGTGACATTTACTAAGTCAAAAATACATGAACTGAATTGGGGTTTTATTATCCTGAGTATATGAGCTAAATTCAAGGCAAATATACCAACTTCCTTCACTTTTAATAAGCTACAACTGGAATTGTAAGTGCTTAAAGTTTGAAGTTTTAATTCTATATTGTATAGAAGAAAGTATTTATTTTTCCTAATTACTATCCATTTGTAAATGAACAGTATCTTCATATTTAAGCAATCTTATTCAAAAGTATAAAATAAAAATATTCAAAATTATCATTTTACAAAGCAGTTATTTGTAGGCATGCTTAAAATGGATTTCATCCTACACTGTAATTGGAGCTAGTAATTACATAAAAATGAGTTGAATGAATGAATAATCAACTATTTGTGCGATTTTAATTAACATTAAGCTTAAGTTATGGTTTAATAAACTCCACTCATGTGATCCAAGACCGGTATGTACAGGCCCAAGGAAATTCAAATGACAGAGCTTTTAAATAAAATCAGTTCAACAAGTATTTACTAAATGCTTATTATATATGGATATTTGTTAAATGATGCTAAGTTCATACCATATAATGAATGCAGCTATCACTATAATGAACTTGGACACAATCAAAGCAAAAATTGCATTAGATAAAATTAAACACTAAATGAAGAATTTATTCAAGGATATTACAACAGGGAAGCGAAGCCATATCTCAGTCAGAATTCAACTCTGCTGAAACAAAAGCCTGGAGTGATAGGAAATGGAGAAGCCAAAGAATTTATATATATGACCCATGGACACGAACTAAGGGGGGATGCTGGTGGGAGGGGGATGCAGGGTGGAAGGTAATAAAGGAGGGAAATATAGGACAGCTGTAATAGCATAATCAATAATATGTACTTTAAAAATAAAAATAAAATAAAACTTGAGCATATGGGATCATAGACTATCTCTGTTTGCTAATTGGCATTGTCCAAGCAAATAGAGAGTTGTTCTCTTGTCCTGGCCATGTGGCTCTGCTGGTCCGAGCATTGACTCTGCACCGAAAGGTTGCCAGTCAGATTCCCAGTCAGAGTACATATCTAGGTTGTGAGTTGGATTCCTGGTTGGGCATGTACTGGGGGCAACCGATCAATATTTCTCTCTCATGTTGATGTGTCGCTGTCTCTCTCTCTCTCTGTCTCTTTCCCTCTTCCTCCCTCCCTCCCTCTCTCAAAATTAATGGAAATATGTCCTGCGGTGAGGATTAAAAAAAGTTTATCATATCTTTGTGACAGGAGATAGTTATACAGCCTGGAACAAGGCTCTCAATGGTAGGCTCCTACCCTCCTACACATACTGGGAGAGTGTGGCACTGTCCTCCTTGATAATTATATTTCAAAGATGACCAGTAAGAAGCTTTTAAAAAGATTTACACATGTAAAGGCATAGGAAAAAAAATTTCCATTACAGATTTTTTGAAGTAAATACTCTAAGAGAAGAGAGAGAGAAGCCTATAACAAAGAAGAAGACCGTCTAAAGTGTAGTTAATTTGAAAGGAACATTAAGGCTATGTTGACCACAACATGCCACAGAAGCCTTAAGAAGCCACTACTCTCATGGCTGGCCTTCCCAGCACATTTTTTTTTAAAATCAAAGCCTGAGGCAATTACTTTTCCAAATTATGTCTGCCATTTTGGATAACTGAGAAAGAATGAGTCTTTATTGACCCCAGATAAACTTGTACATAAAAGAGCTAATGGAGAAACTGATGTTCCCAATGACTTCCCTAACAAAAAGTTCATATTCTGAAATCAGGCTCACAAGAATAAGAGAATTTACACAAAATAAGATTATATTGAGAATGCAAATGATTCAGGCAATCATGGGATATAGGTGAAGCATGGAAAATCTGAAGCTGCCAGTATAGTTCTGTAGTTTTTTCCTCATCACATTACAGTGGGTTTTCTTCAGATTTAACACATGTGAGTTTATGTAAGCCGTACAGGACATCACTTGCGTTAAAGAAGCTCCCTAGTCATAGAAGATTTCTATTTTATACTCATTATGACACAGAGTTTGTGGCATTTCCTAAGAGACACAAATTCTAAGCTTATTTACAATAAGCACTCTACAAATGTTGTTTATCTTAGCTAAAAGCACTTCACAGATGAAGGCTATTCTGCTAGGACTGGCAACTGTCAGAGGAAAGGGGGTAAAGTGTTGGGGTGCTGGGTTAAAAAGGTGAAGGAACTGAGCAGTGGGAAGTCTGCAACCAAGACTGACAGCTTTCACCAGAACCTGACCACGTGGGCACCCTAAATTCCAACTTCCAGCCTTCAGAACTGTGAGACATTTGCTTCTGCTGTTTAGAAACCAACCAGTCTATGGCGCTATGGGAAGCCAGACTAAGACAATATCTCTGTTTTCTGTTATATATTCACACTAACCACTTTTTATATTTTCCATTTTATGTGGACCTACATTTCTGCTTCTTGCTTCTTACACTTTAGGACCTCACTGGATCCTAATATCAGAACATAGTCCCACATGTTCAGTAAAATCAATGAATACTATTTTAATTTTCAAAATCTGTCCACTGTAGACGTTTGTTTTCTTGATAGTATCGTGATGCATCTACACCACTACATTGTGGATAGTCTAATATTTGTAACATTTTAGTCTCATTTTGTATATACTTTTTTCTTCATTTGTTTTATTGTAGTAAAAGCAAAAAAAATTACCATCTTAACTACTTTGAAACATGCAGTTCAATAATGTTAAGCATATTCATGTGGTCGAAAAGGAGTTCTGCAGAACCTGTTCATCATACAATTTTATATCTATTAAAAAACAATTTCCCTTTTCCTCCTCCCACTAGTCCCCTGTAACTACCATTGTACATTCTGTTTCTATGAATTTGACATCTTTATATTGTTTATGTGAGTGGAAAAATACTGTGCTTTTTGTCACTGTATTATTTTTACTTTGCATAATATCCTCAAGGGTCATCCATTTGTACCATGTAACATGATTTCCATTTCTCTAGAGGCTGAATCATATTCCAAGTATGTACATATTATCACTGGTTTGTTCATTCATTATTTGATTAAAATTTGGGTTGCTTCTACCCCTTGGTTTTTGTGAATAGTACCTCTGGGAACATGGGTGTATAAGTATCTCTAGCAGTTTTGCTTTCTCTCTCTCTCTCGTTTTGGGGAGCCATCCTAATGGGTAGGAGATATTGTGATTTTGATTTACATTTCTCTGATATTAGTGATATGGGGGAATTTTTCAAATGTTTGTTGAATATTTATATATAATTTTAGGAGAAATGTGTATTCAAGGCCTTTGTCTATTTTTAAAATCAGTTTATTGGATTAATGTACGCCATTTATTTGGAAGAGTTTTTTCTATATACTGGATATTGACCTCTTATCAGATGTATGACTTGCTAATATTTTCTCCCATTCTCTGTTCTGTAGGTTGCTTTTGCCGTCTCCAGACTGTGTGTCCTTTTGGGAAAAAAAAAAAAAAAAAAAAAAAAGCTTTCTTTTAAGTATCATGTACTCCCATTTGTCTCTTTTTGCTTTTGATGCTTGGGTTTTTAAGTGTCATACGTAAGAAAGTATTGCCAAGTCCAATGTTACAAACTATTCCCCTATATGTTCTTCCATGTATTCTATAGTTTTAGGTCTTATGTTCCTATGTTTTCTTCTAGGGTATTTTTTTTTTATAGTTTTAGGTCTTATTTTTAAATCTTTAATAAATTTTGAGTTAACCTTTATATATGGTATATAATAAAAGTTAAACTGCCTTCTTTTACATATAGATACCTGGCCTTCCCTACATAATTAGTTGAAGAGATTATCCTTTCCCAATTGAGGGGTTTTGGCATTTCATAGAAAAAATTTAGTTTAGAATCAAAGCACACAAATAATGCAGATCTAGTGGAGATGCAGAAGCTAATACTACAACTAGAATAGTAAAAAACAGCAGCCATGATTTTCTAACAAATTTCATAATGTGTAATATGAAATTTGCCACAATATTAGAAAAGAAAAAATATGTAAAATATTTTAAAAGATAATGAAATTAACAACATCAAGAAACATTTTATATCAAATTTGGTCAGCTGATTTTGTAAACAAAAGTAAAAAAAAAACCTCAATGCATGGATGGAACTGGAGAGCATTATGCTAAGTGAAGTAAGCCAGGCATTGAGGGACAAATACCATATGATCTCACCTTTAACTGGATCATAATCAACAAAAGCAGAAAGCAAGCAAAACATAACCAGAGACATTGAAATTAATAACAGTCTAACAATAGCTGGGGGGGAGTGGGGAGAGGACAATGGGGAGAAGGGTTTTCAGGAACCACTGTAGAGGACACATGGACAGAACCAAGGGGGAGGAGGAAGGCTGAGGAGGGAGGTGGGGTTGGAGGGGGAGAGGGGAGGGAGGAAGGAGGAGGGGAGGGGAGAGGATGCAGATAACTGTAATTGAACAACAATAAAGTAATTATTAAAAAATGAATCATATAAGTATATTAAATACATAAAATAATGAAAACTATAGACCCACCCACATGATGGTGTAAGATGACAAATTTCCTTGAATAAAAACCATATACATGAAAAAATAAAATAAAAAAAAAAACTCAATGAAATTGTTACTTGAAATCAGAACTAAATATCCAACAAAAAATTTAATGGTTTTAAGAGATTCTCATATGTGCAACTTTCCAGCTATAGAATGAGCTTGGAGTCTTATATAAACACAAATACACACACAACTTTCAGTTGGAGATCTGGTAAATTATTATTTCAATAACAGAAATTTTATTAGAAACTTATGAGAAATATAATAAATTAAACTTATTTTACAAAAGATGAAAGATCTTAAATTATAACCGCTCACAGAAGATCTTTTTAACATCTTTGAAGTCCAATTAATTTGAAATTTTATAAATTTTGAATATATTTCTTTAGTTTTAGATGAGTCATGTGATTGAGTAAAAATGCCATTACTAATTTGTGTTTTTTTTTTTTTTGTATAGAATGATTTTGAAAGTTATAGAGAAACAGATTTTGTGGACTAAAAAATCGAATGACAGATTTTATTTTAATCTACATTTATCAAAGAATAACTTCTATCTGATATACAAAATCAACTGTTTTTATCCTGATGGCATATATTCCAGTACCGTAAGTCCAGTGTCCAGATTTATTGGGATTTTAAAACAAGTGGCTGACGTGTTGATATTTTTCTCATTGCTTTTTTACACGTGGGACATCTGTCTGGAGTGCCGGAAGTCTCCCCCACCAGCTAAGCCAGTGGCAGGGCAAGGTTCTCACACTGAGCATGTGGAAAGTTTGAAATATCAACGGATAGGACTTACACACACAAAAAGCTAGCAAGATAATTGGATAGGAAAAGTCCTGTCCTCCACCACTTCTAGTACCAGATTGGGGGTGGGACCAGGGAAGGACATGCATATGCACCACAGAAGTCAAACTGCTGCAGGTGAAAGGTGCCAGATCAAGTAGGGCTGTCTTGTCTACCCTGGGGAAAGAACGGATTGGTTGGGAGGTGGACCCACCTGAAGCACGAGAAAGTTTGGGAAGATAATTGGTTATTTGAGAAAGCACCTCGCCAGTACCGCTTCTAAACATATATAATCCCGTGGGAACAAAAGCTCACTCTGTGGCTTGTGGCACTTTCTGTTTGTGGCTTGCACTCACACATGTACTCATCTTTTCTCTCCACGGGCTATGTGGACCTTGGTAGCCATGTGGCTCGTGGCCTTCAGGAGGGAGTCTTGCTTGCTGTCTTTCCCACCTGGTTATTCATTAGCCAGTGCATTCCCATGCTTTCCTGGGGGCACATGATCTTGTAGCCTTGGCAGCCGCATGGCCCATAGCCACACAGGCTCCACACAGACTCCAGGGGGCATCCTGACATGCACAGCAGTCATGGACATGCCTTGCTCCGTGGATGGAGGCCACAATCATTTGGCAGCCAGCTGTGGCTCCAGAAGACTGTACCTTGTTTTGGAGCAGGAACTCTGGGCACTATCTTTTGTCTTTGTCTCATTGAGAAGATGGGATTTGAGAGAAGAGTCTGCCATACTCCCAGATAGCTCAGTATCTGAAAAAAAAAAAGCTCTCCCTTTTTGCCGAGCATCTACCTCATGAGTTTGGCTTTTGTGGCAACAGGCAGCTGAAGCTCTTTGTGGTTGTTGTTGTTTATTTTGACTTTGGTTACAGCTTCATTCCATGGCATGAAACATCTTTGATATTTTTGTTTTGTTTTCTGAAGTGACATCAGTGAAAAGTGTCATGGCAAGGCTTT
>PVJI01015857.1:0-39906 GCA_004026765.1 Micronycteris hirsuta
TTTTCTTTTCTTTTAGGTTCATTTGTTGATAGTTGTGAGTTTGTTGTCATTTTACTGTTTATATTTTTTATCTTCTTTTTCTTAGATGAGTCCCTTTAACGTTTCATATAATGGCTTGGTGATGATGAATTCCTTTAACTTGACCTTATCTAGGAAGCACTTTATCTGCCCTTCCACTGTAAATGAAAGCTTTGCTAGATAGAGTAATCTTGGATGTAGGTCCTTGCCTTTCATGACTTTGAATACTTCTTTCCAGCCCCTTCTTGCCTGCAAGGTTTCTTTTGAGAAATCAGCTGAAAGCCTTGCAGGCACTCCTTTGTAGGTAACTGTCTCCTTTTCTCTGGCTTCTTTTAGGATTTTCTCCTTATCTTTAATCGTGGGTAACTTAATGATGATGTGCTTTTGTGTGTTCCTCTTTGGGTCCAACTTCTTTCTGGGCTTCCTGGACTTCCTGGAAGTCTATTTCCTTTGCCAAATTGGGGAAGTTTCCCTTCATTATTTTTTCTAAGACATTTTCAATTTCTTGCTGTTGTCCTTCTCTTTCTGGCACCCCTATATTCAGATATTGGAACATTTCAAGTTGTCCCAGAGGTTCCTAAGTCTCTCTTCATTTTTTTGAATTCTGTTTCTTCCTTTTCTTCTGGATGGATGTTTATTTCTTTCTTTTGTTTTAAATCATTGCTCTGAGTCCTAGTTTCCTTCCTGTCACTGTTGGTTCTCTGAATATTTTGCTTTATTTCACTTTGTGTATCCTTCATTTGTTTTTTTCATTTTTTGACCAAGCTCAATCAGATCTGTGAGCATTTTGATTACCAGGGATTTAAATTCTCCATCCAATTAGGTTGGCTATCTCCTCCTTCATTAGTTCTCTTCCTGAGGCTTTGCTCTCTTCTTTCATTTGGGCCCTATTTCTTTGTCTTTGCACAGCTGATAGGTTTTAAGGGAGCAGGGCCTTAGGTATTCACCCAGGCAGGGCAGCCTTCTTTGCTGTGTGGCAGGGCTGCCTGTGGGGGAGGGGCCAGAGAGGGAACAGTGCAGCTTCCCTGCTCATCTCTAGCACACTTTTCAACAAACTCTTATCTGAAGCCGGGAGTATCTCAGCGGTAACCCCAGCTGTAGCCCACTGTCAGCTCTAAATCTTGGTTTTCCCCTTAAATTAGCCCCTCCAGTGCAGCCCCCTGAGCTCGGAAGCCAGCCTCTCCCCCAAGGCTGCCTTTCCACAGTTTTTCTGAATCAGCCTGCGACATCCGCTGCCTTATCGATCTGGTTGTTCTGGTTGATTTTTTCTTTAATTCCTTGGTTGTCAGAGTTCCATGCAGTTTGATTTCCTGGAGCTTTTGGTTGTTTATTGATTTCAGATTGGTTGTTATTCCCCTTTTGGTTGTGCAAGGAACTGAAGGGTTTCTACATATGCCTCCATCTTGCTAGAACTCCTAGAGTTTATCTTTTTAAAAACAGGATTTCAAGAACTGGACTGTTTGAACGAAATGCAGGTTGTGTAAGGAGCATGTTGATGCTAATAAACACTTCTTTCTCTTCTGAAAAAAGGAAGTAGATTCTGTGCAAAGGGTCATGTTGTAGTTTGCGTGTTCTTCTGCGGAGGACCAGCCTCCACACTTCTCTGGTTACCCCAAAGGAGAGACGGTAAGGCGGGATGAATGAGTCCGACACTCTTTTTCAGAATGCTGGAGGTCCAGTCAGGAGTCTTTGCTCTCTCCCACTGACTGAACGACCACAGAAAAATCTTCTTTATTTTTAAGAGGTTTCTTTTTACAATCAGTAGAAAAAACTACAAATTATTAACATCTCTAAAAAGTTGACATACAAGAGTACTTTAATTTTCACCTAGGCTTAGACAAATGGATGCTATGATAAGGAAGTTTGCTAATCTATCTATTAGCCAGAACAGTATTAAACTACAAACTCTTAGGTCCTAGTTAATGGCTTAACATATATTTTTAAAGTCTTAGATCTCCCTGAGTTAGAGATGTATGCAGAGGTTGCTCTTTGTCCTTTTGAGATTTAAGGAGAATGTCACATAGGCAAAGGCATCCTTAACCATTAACTACATTTGTTAGGGCTGATGGCCTTATCTAGATTTCTCTGAGATGTAAAACTAGTCTTTATGTTTAACCTTTTACCAAAATCTACTATTTTCAGCTAAAGCTTCCTAACTTCCCTATTTATCTAGTCTTAGTAATAAATATTCCTGCTTAGTAATAAATTTCTAGCTTTGGAAAGAACTGTTTAGATATTTCTTAGCAATGATTTCTCTAGCAATTAGCAGTTGCTTCTGCTTAAAGCCAATTCTTTTAACCCTTTCATGTGGGGGGATGGCCAACAAGCAGGCAAGGAGTGAGACTGATAGTGGGACTGCCCATGGTCGCCTTCCACTGTGCAGAGGCGTCCCACCCATTCTGACTGTGCCAAGAAATGGGTGTGGGTGGCCCCCAACATTCTTCTACACATTAACAACAAATACCAACTGGCAAAGCCATGTTGGAATATCTGATACATGCTCACATCACTGCAAGCTAAAATAACACTAATGCCCATTTCCCTCTACCTGGCTCCTTTGTAGAAAGATTACCTACTAGTTACCATCACCAAGTGATATTTTAACTTCTCCTCTGTGGTACCCACATTCTAGTAATAAGTATTCTATATACTGGAGCATTACTAATGCTATTCATCAGCCTCTTCTGGAGTGGATCCCTTGACAATTTGTTGCTATATTAAAGCATGTTTGCTCCTAAGGGGGAGAAAATCTTCATTGCTATCCTCAAGCCCTTGTGTATATTCTTCAAGTCATGCTGTAGAGATCAAAACTAATGGATATGGACTACAATAACAGTGAAATGTGAGACCATTTGCTAGGAAATTCAAACGAAATAACTTATCTCATAATTTTATTAAATTGAGTTTATTTGCCCTGGCTGGTGTGGCTCAGTGGATTGAGTGCTGACCTGCAAACCAAAGGGTTGAGGGTTCAAATCCCAGTCTAGTGGACATGCCTGGGTTGCTGGGCCAGGTACCCAGTAGAGGGTATGCGAGAGGCAACCATACATTGATGTTTTCCTCACTTCCCCTCTCTAGAAATAAATAAATGAAATTTAAAAAAAAATCTTTAAAAAATAAAAAGTAAAAATAATATGAGTTTATTTAACATTTTTTATTACGTAAAACATGATTTAGACTCCTAGTTCCAAGTTCTGCAAGTAAGAAGCTCAGAAGTCACCACTCCATCTTAACTAGTAAAAAGCTAAACAAAATGAAAAATCAAACAACTCTTTTTGGATCTGTAAGAAAAGTGAGAACACAGGTAACTGTGGCCCCAAAGACTGTAGAGAGAGGTAGACAAATACAGGGAGTCATAGCTTACAGGAACAGAGACTCACCAGCAGAAACCAATGAGGGCATCAGTGCCTGGTACAAAATCTGCACTGTAATTGATGAATTGCTGAAAACTCAGTGTGGACAAGTCTAAGAGTTAAAACTCCAGGAGGACCCAGTCATAAAGGGGACCAACACTTTTTGTAGTTTTCCCTCCAGAGGCATAACCATGTTCCCACGGTAAATATAAAAGAACAATCCCCTTGCCCTGGCTGGTGTAGCTCAGTGGATTGAGCGCGGGTTGGGAACCAAAGGGTCCTGGTTCGATTCCCAGTCAGGGCACATGCCCAGGTTGCAGGCCAGGTCCCCAGTGAGGGCCATGTGAGAGGCAACCATACATTGCTGTTTCTCTCCCTCTCTTTCTCCCTTCCTTCCCCTCTCTCTAAAATTAAATAAATAAAATCTTAAAAAAAAAAAAAAAAAGAACAATCCCCTCATGAGGTGTAACAGGAATATTATAACTTTAGGATATTATAAGTTTTGTTAGAAATATAGTAAGTATTGTAATAGGAACAAGCCCAGAGGGCATACTGACCCCTGACCAAATGTTAGTGAAATTTGCCCTGCTTGTAAACTTGTAGCCTATAACTAACTCTTTGTAGTTTCTCTGTATCCTGCAGCCCAGGCCTAATTGCTTAAGTGTGCTTTTGATCTGTAGCTTTGCTTTGATTTGTAACCCTGTGCCTGGCAGGAAGGACAGCCAAATGTAGCCACTAAAACCTCCTACTAGGTTGTTATCTAGAGATGCAGATGTGGGAACTGCTATCTGAGGATGACTCATGACACCTCAAGTGATATATTCTTCTGTATTTCCAGGGAACTTTGAAACTTTATCTTTTCCTTGTAACAAGCTTTATAGGACTTACTTGTAACTTGACTCCCAAATGCTATATGTCTCTAGAAGGTATATAAAATAGCCCATGTCTTTGTTCAGAGCCCAGAATTTGGAGCAGCCTATATGCTCCTCTGGGACCGCACGCATAATAAAGGTCTGTGATCCATACCTCTCAGGTGTTTGGTTGCTTCAATTCCCCGTAACAGAGGAAAAGGAAATATTTTGAAATATACATCAACACTCTGTTCTTAACAGGGACTACCCATAGGAAAAACTAGTCAACCAGAGCCTAAATGTTTGGGGTTACGTCAAAGCCTAACTGGCCTGGGGGAAGAGAAATATCTCCCAGCCCACTCTAGCCAACCCAGAACTGAAAGCCTTTGTGAAGTTCACAGTCTCGAGGCATAGGCTCACTAAAAATTGGATTTATCATTTTTTATTTAAAAGTCTTTTGTTGGCAGCGATGATAAACTTTGGTTCTTGAGTTCACCTAAGATAGAATTCAGAGCCAAGAACTCTAGTGCAAGAGAAAGTTTATTCAGCAAGCAAAGAAAAAGTACACTGGAAAGAAAGAATTGAGTGGGTGGCTCAAAGAGCTGCCTTGGCCTTTTAGAAATAAAGTCACAGAGACAGAGGAAATGAGCCAGTTGGGCTGCAAGGACTCAGGAAACAATAGCTACAGAGGCATTAAGAAGGTCCCTGAGGGCTTGGGAGGAATAAAGCAAAGATATAGGCCTAAGAATAGAAGGGGGGAAAGGCACAGGCATGCTCCAGACAGAGCTGCCCTAGGTCCTTTGACTTAAGGGGTTTTATCCATTCTCTAAAGGCAGGGATTTTAGGGGAGTATCTCTATAGAATATTCATCAGTTTTCCAGGTGTGTCTTTTCAGGGTCGGGTCTTTGCTGATCTGTCTGCCCTACAGTGGGTGGGTAATCTGGTCCTGTCAGTCATAGCGTCATTTCATCTGGTTTTGCTATTTTTCTGGGCTTGGACCTGGAACATAACTGAGGCCTAGATGTTATCCCTAGTTTGACCAAAATGCTGTCTCCAGTCAACAGACCTGAGGCTTTGTTCCTATTATTATGTGATTTTGATCAGAACCTCATTGTCCTGAGGGCTTAATGCTTAAGTGAGTGGTCCTACTAGGAAGAAGGAGGAAGGTGAGTCAGAGCGCTGGATGAGACTGATTTGAATCAGCTATCTTTCTCAGTTCCTCCATTCCACTTGCCAAGGGATTTCCCCAACTTACTATTCTGCCTCACTTTCACTAAATTTTGTACTTTTTAATCCACTGCTCTAGCATTGTGTGTATCTTGCCTACCTGTATGCTTCATATACAACTTCTTAAAAATATGAATTATCTTTAAGTTATTGCATGTATAGAAATATATTTTGAGTGAAGAGGCAAAATTAGAGAAATCTGTGATGAGAATATTTCCTCGTTTCTACAAACTAAACTCTTGCCCTTAAACAAAAATCCTGCTAGTGCAAGTTGTGTCTGTGTATGCATGTGTCTTTGATATACTGATCACTCTTAACTTGCTTTTCCTACAACTCCTACATCTTTTCTTCCTTTGCATTCATGTTTAGTGACAAGTTCTGCACATGTTATCTTGAGGCTTGTTTTTCTTCTATAAATTAACAACCTTACGATTGTTCCTAGCAAATTGCATGCTGTTTGTTGCTTACTTGAATCTCTATTACATCAAAATCTATTAAGGTGATTTACTCCTACAGCATAACAATTTAATGGTAACAGACATAGAAACATTTGTTAAAAGATCAACATCATTTGATTTGAACACAAGTCTGTTTGTCTATAAGAAGCATTTTCAAATATACAATGGCAGACACCTTGGAAACATTAATGTTTTATTCAATTTAATTTATACAATAAAATTTTTGTTGAGCAGTTAGCTGGACTAAGGCACTGTTAGGTATTTAAGGAATGGTAATGACTTGGTCATACCTTACATTCAACTTTGAATGCATTTTAAATCCCTTCGGAAATTGTAAGCAAGCCTTACTATAGCTTCCAACCACTTGCAATTGAGAGTAATTAAGATGATTGTTGTGTTTTGTTTCCAAGATTAAAGTCACTCTAGCCTGTTTTACTGTCAGATACAGTGAAAGTGAAAAATAAAATGCCTAATTGTTATATGTCGATACAATTTCCTAAGACCAAGAAAGCATATGCATTTTAACTAAAAGGCTTACTACCCAAATTTCAGGTAGAGAATTTTAGTCAGACAACCACATCACTAAACGAGTTATAATATAAAGAATGTAATTACAAAGATGGTGGCCAAGTAGGAGGAAGCTGAGCCCACTCACTTGTGCCCCCAGAATGGATTTTTGGCTGATCTTCTCATAACTGACCAGGACAATCAATGGAATCTCAGCTGATATGAATTTTTGAAGCCAAGGAGCACAGAGGATGCTTTGCATTATCTGGTAAGAGATTTTATAAGTTGAGAGGGAAATGCCCTGTACAAGGTGCCTGCAGCAGAGGAGAGATAAGTCCGAAAATGCAGCGTAGTGGTTCCCTCCCCTTCTGGGCTCAACGCTGGTCCCACACAAGGAGACCACCAACCCTAATTGGGAGACACTTGGAAAGACAGACAAAGTCTGGGAGATTTAGGCTACACACACACAGTGAGCAGAACATCCATAGCTGCAGTGCCATCTGGGAGAATTCCAGAGAGAAACTCTATCTAGAACTGTGGGAGGCAGTGGAAGGCTGTGGCCATCCCTGACCCAGAGAGACACTGTGCTATCTGGGGAGATGGAGCACATGGGAAACTGGCCCAAGGCTCAGTGCTGCAGTGAGCAGACCACATCGAGACTCTTTTAAAAGAGGAGCTGAGGTGAGACTCGAGATTTGGCAAGGATCCTGTGCTTGCATGTACACACACACAGCAGCTCTTCCAACTAAGAAACCAGAGTGAAAGTGCAGTTTGGTCCGATTGAGTCCAACTGCAAGAAAGACCAGAAAGTGTCACGCTAAAGGGACTGTGGGACCTGACCCAGCATGGCTGTTGAGAGTTCAGGCCTGCGTCAGGCTGGGGACTGCACCGCTAAGAACTGAGAGCCTGAGATTTGTAGCAGCCAGGCAGATCCCCTCACAGGCAGGCGTGCCCAACCCCCACCTGCAGGATTGCAGGCTCTACAGATCAGTGAGGCCAGGCTCAGGAGCCCCAGGCTTAGTGCACATCAGCAGGGGAAAGAAGGAGAAGCTCTGAAAGGACCGTTTCTGAACTTCTATTGGACACTACAAACTACACTGGTTCCTCCAGCCCTGATCCGCTGAAACCAGGAGAGCGGAGAGATTAGAGACCGGCATAACAAGGGGTGTTCAGGCCCCTTGTCAGCTGCTGTCAGCGCCAAGCAGGAAAGAGCTGCCCCTTTTGCACAGATTGGCCCCTGACAGGAAACGGACAGCTAATACACCAGAAACCATACATTATTGGACATAATTTGGGACACACAAAGACGTGTGGCAAGAGGGAGGGAAAACAATCCCACTATCTTCCCTGAAGACTGAACGTCGTCCACCAGGGGTGATCCAGGGATACTACCCTCCTGATTGCACCAAAAGTCCCCTCCAGAGGCATTCGAAGGTGGTACGGGCTGTGCTCTCGGACATTAGATAAACCACTCCGGGCCTTAAGCTGATGGAATGCCCTTGTGCTGGGCAGGACAGTGGGGACTTGCCAAGCCTGAAGGAGGTGCAGACTGTGGATCATGTGTAGTCTCAAACAGGCTGCCTAGGACATTACCAGGGGAAGATCCAGAGAGAGAAGATAGTGGCAAACACCAGACTCTTCTAAGACGAATTCCACCAAGGTCTTCTTTATTATGCAGTTAGTTTTTTTCTCCTGCATAGCTTTTTAACATTTTTCTTTTACTTTAAGTGTGTTCCTATTATTTCATTACTTTTTTATTTGTTTATTTCATATCTCATGTTTTACTCCTCCCACCTCTTACTCCATTTTGCTTTTTCCTTGCCCTTAATTTTTCTTTTAAATTTTATTTTTTCTCTTTCTATGACTTGTTTCTATTCCACACTGTTACTATTTCTTCTCCCTCCTTCCAGACTCTTAAAACAACTTTTCTTCCTATTAGTTATTTCACATTCCTTTCCTCATTTTTATAATATCCTTATTCTCTCTCCACCTTTATTAATCTTAGCTCATTGGTTGTTGATATGGGGATGATTGTTGCATTTCTTCATTTTATCCCTAGATGATCACTATTTTTGTATTTCAAATCTCAAATTTTACTGTTCCCCATTCCTCCTTACTTTCCTTCCTTCCCTTTTATTTTGTATTTTAAATTTTACTTTTTCCCTCTCTTAGCCTGTTTCCCTTCCTCACTCTTATTATTTCTTCTCCCTCCATTCTCTCAAAATCAAATTTCTTTCTTTTAGGTATCTCATAAGCTTTTTCTTCTTTGTTTCTTCTTTTTATTTCCTTTCCACCTGCATTAATCTTTGTTCATTTCTCATTGGTATTTCTGGGTGGATGTATTTTTTAGTTTTGTTCCAATTTTTTAATATTTAAAAATTTTCTTAGACCTCATATTATATTCTTCCCTTTTCTTACTTCATTTTGCCTTCTTCCTTCTGTTTTTATTTACAATGAAAATGTTCATTTCTTTCTTTCTTTGTCTTGTTTCTGTTCCATACTCTTATTATTCCTCCTTCCTCTACCCTCTCAATATCATTTTTTTTTCCATTAGTCATCTCATATTTGTTTTTACTTTCTTATAATAGTCTTAATCTCTTTCTACCTTTATTAATATTGGTTCATTTGTTGTTGATAGTGTGGTTGTGGGTGGGGGTTATTTTTGCATGTGTGGGTTTGGTTTCCTGGCTTGTATTGTTTTGTTCCGGCAGCACCTGTACAACTGCATAAAAAACATGGTGGGCATTGTGACTCTCAGTCAGCCACCTGGGGGGAAGAACTCACTAAAGAATGACCCAACAACAACCAAAACCCAGTTACAACAAGAGAGCCCACATAAACAGCATAAAGGACATCCCAAGACTATCCAGCTCAAGAGATCAAGGAGACTGCACCACTGATCCCTACTGGTCTCCTACCACAGAAGTTCACCCCACAAAGACAGGATGTCAAAGTAGATCAGTCTTATGCAGAAACAAACCAGAAGAGTTACCTAAAATGGGGAGATAAAGAAACAACCCTCAAAGGAAAGGAAAGAAAAGGGTGCCAAATGAAATTGAGGCAAGAAATCTATCAGACATAAAGTTCAAAATAATGGTTATAAGAATGCTCAAGGCACTCAGTAAGAACTACAAGGAACTCTAGGGGTGCTACAAGGAACTTGCTGGTAACTACATTAGCATAAAGAAGGACATAGAAACCAGGAATATAAGCCAGGCAGAAACAAAGAATACAATATCTGAAATGAAGCATACATTAGAAGGAATTAGAAGCAGAGTAGATGAAGCAGAGGATCAAATCAGCAAGTTGAAGGACAAGGTAGAAAAAAAAAAAAAAAAAAAAAAAAAAAAAAAAAAAAAAAAAAAAAAAAAAAAAAAAAAAAAAAAAAAAAAAAAAAAAAAAAAAAAAAAAAAAAAAAAAAAAAAAAAAAAAAAAAAAAAAAAAAAAAAAAAAAAAAAAAAGAAAAAAAAAAAAAAAAAAAAAAAAAAAAAAAACACCCAGACAGAGCAACAAATGAAAAAAGACTCAAAAAGAACAAAGACAGTTTAAGGGAGCTGCAGAACAACATGAAACATAATGTTCACATTCACAGGGATACCATAAGGAGAAGAAGAGGAGCAAGGGATAAAAAACCTGTTTAAAAAAGTAATGACAGAAAATTTCCCTAACTTGATTAAAGAAAAACTTACACAAGTACAGGAAGCAGAGAGGGTCCTCATCAAGATGAACCCAGAAAGCCCCACCCCAAGGCACATCATAATTAAAATGGCAAAATTTAAAGACAGAGAGAGAATCTTAAAGGCAGCAGGGAGAAACAGGAAATAACACACAAGAAGACCCGGATAAGACTATTAGCTGAGTTCTCAACAGAAACACTACAAACTAGAAGGGGATGGCATGAAATATTCCAAGTAAAGAAAAGAAATGGCCTGCAACTGAGACTACTCTACCCAAGCCTCTCAGTTAAAATGGAAGCAAAATAGATTCCTAGAAAAAGAAGGCTAAAAGAGTACATCCCCACCAAATCAGCATTGCAAAATATGCTAAAGGGACTGCTTTTGAAGATAAAGGAAAAGAGTGAGAGAGAGGAACACAGGTACAAAGGGAAAATATTGCAATGAATAAGTACCTATCAATATTAACATTAAATGTAAATAGATTAAATGATCCAATCAAAAGACATTGGATAGCTGAATGGAGAAAAAAACAAAACCTGTATATAGCTGCCTACAAGAGACACAACTCAAAACAAAAGGCCTATATAGGCTGAAAGTGAAGGGCTGAAAAAAATATTCCAAGCAAACTGACATGAACAAAAACCATAGGTAGCAATACTTATGTCAGACAAAATAGATTTAAAAAACAACGCTCTAATACGAAACAAACAAGGTCACTACATAATACTTAAGGGAGTAGTCCAAGAACAAGATGTAGTTTTTATAAACATATATGCATCCAACACAGGAGCACCAAAATAAATAAGAAAAATATTGGAGGACTTCAAGAAAGATATCAACAGCAACACAGTCATTTAGGGGATTTAACATTCCACTGTCAACAATGGATAGATCTTCCAAACAAAAAAATCAATGAGCATATCATGGCATTGAATGACACTTTAGAATCAAATGGATTTAAATGACATACACAGAATCTTGCACCGCAAAGAAGCAAAATATACATCCTTTTCAAACATACATCAAACATTTTCAAAGCTACACCACATAATAAGACACAAAACGAACCTAAACAAATTCAATAAAACCAAATTAACATCAAGCACCTTCTTGGATCACAATGGCTTGAAACTAGAAATCAGCCTCAAGAAAAAACTCAAAAACATTCAAGTACATGGAGACTAAATAACATGTTATTTAATAATGATTGAGTTCACAATGAGATGAAGGAAGAAATTGAAAACTATCTGAAAATAAATGAAAATTAACAAACAACAACCCAAAACCTGTGGGACACAGCAAAGGCAGTCCTGAGAGGGAAGTTCATAGCAATACAGGTCTACCTAAAAAATATAGAAACATTTCTAATAAACAACCTAACTCTATATCTAAAAGAACTAAAGGAACAAAAACAAACAAAGCCCAGAGTGAGTAGAAGGAAGGAAATAATCAAGATCAGAGCAGAATTAAATGACATAGAACCAAAATAACAATTCAAAGGATCAATAAATCCAGCAGCTGGTTCTCAGAAAAGGTAAACAAAATTGACAAGCATTTAGCCAGACCTATCAAAAAAAAAGACAGAAGAACAAAACAAATAAAATCAGACATGAAAGAGGAGAAATTACAACCAACGCCACAGAAATTCCAAGGTATGTAAGAAATTACTTTGAACACCTATACTCAAGAAATTGGACAAATTTCTAGAAATATACAATCTTCCAAAGTTGAGTCAAGAAGAAGCAGAAAGCCTGAATAGACCAATAACAATTAGTGAAATTGAAGTAATCATCAAAAATCTCCCAGTACTCAAAAGTCCTGGACAGAACAGCTCCACAGGTGAATTTTACCAAATAGTTTAAGAACTAACTCCAATCCTTCTCAGGCTATTCCAAGATATTCAAGAAGAGGGAAGAATCCCAAACTCTTTTTACAAGTCCAGTATTATCCTAATTCCAAAACAAGGTAAAGAACAACAAAGAAAGAAAACTACAGGCCAATATCTCTGATGAATATAGATGCCAAAATCTTCAACAAAATATTGGAAATCTGGACCAGCAATACCTTAATAAGATCATACACCACAATCAAGTGGTATATATCCCAGGGATGGAAGGATGGTACAATATTTGCAAATCGATAAACATAATACACCACATAAACAAAATGAAGGACACAAATCACATTATCATATTAATAGATGCTGAAAAATAATTTGATAAAAATCAGGCACTCATTTTTGATAAAAACACTCAGCAAAGTGGAAATAGAGGGAGAATACCTCAACTTAACAAAGGCCATATTATGAGAAACCTACATTCAACATCATACCCAAAGGGCAAAAACTAAAAGTTTTCCTCTTAAGATGAGGAATAAGATAAGAATGTCTGCTTTTACCACTCTTATTCAATATAGTACTGGAAGTTATAGCCACAGTGATCAGAAAAGAAAAATAAATAAAATGCATCCAAACTGGAAAGGAGGAAATAAAACTGTCCTTACTTGCAGACAACATGATAGTATACATAGAAAACCCTATAGTCTCCTCCAAAAACATTACTACACCCAGGAAGTAAATTTGGAAAAATTTTAGGATACAAAGTGTATTCAGAAATCAAGGACATTTTTGTAGACCAACAATAAAATAGCAGAAAGAGAAGGTAGGAAAAAAATCCCACTTACTATATAGCAACAAGAAAAATAAAGTACTAGGAATAAACTTAACCAAGGACATAAAACACCTGTACTCAAAAAACTATAGAACCCTGAAAAAAGAAATTAAGGAAGATACAAATAAATGGAAGCACAAATCACGTTTATGGATTGGAAGAATTAACATCATTAAGATCCAAAACAATCTATAGGTTCCTATTAAACACAATTCCTATTAAAAACAAATGGCATAGGCCTGGCTGGTGTAGCTCAGTGGATTGAGCCTGGGCTGGGAACCAGGTGGTCCCGGTTCAATTCCCAGTCAGGGCACATGCCTGGGTTGCATCAAACATTGAGGGTTGCCTCAATTCCCAGTGAGGGCCATGTGAGAGGCAACCACACATTGCTGTTTCTCTCCCTCTCTTTCTCCCTCCCCTTTCTCTAAAAAAATAAATAAATAAAATCTTAAAAAAAAAACATTATATATTTCACAGACCTAGAACAAATATTTCAAAAATTTATATTTAACCTAAAAAGACCCTGAATAGCCTCAGCAATCTTGAGAAAGAAGAAAAAAGTAGGAGGGATCACAATACTTGACATCAACCTATACTACAATGCCACTATAATTAAAACAATCTGTCTAGTACTAACATAAAAACAGATTTATAGACCAATGGAACAAAATAAAGAGTCCAGAAATAAACCCATGTCTCTATGGTCAATTAATATTCAATAAAGGGGGCAGGCACATACAATGGGATAAAAATAGCCTCTTCATAAATGGTGTTGGGAGAACTGGACTAGTACAAGCAAAAAATGAAACTAGACCACCGTACACCGTATACAAAAATAAACTCAAAATGGATGAAAGAGTTAAATACAAGTCATGATAATATAAAAGTCCTAGAGGGAAACATACTCAGCAAAATCTCAGATCTCCCATGCAGCAATATTTTCCCATATATATCTCCTAGGGCAAGAGATATAAAGGAAAAAATAAACAAATGGGACTACAATTTAAAAAGCTTCTGCATGGCTAAAGAGACCAATATAAAAATGAAAAGGGAACAGACCATAAAGGGGAACATATTTGCCAGTGATACATTAGACAAAGGTTTGATCTCCAAAATATATAAAGAACTCATATGACTCAGCACCAGAAAGACAAACAATCCAATTAAAAAAAGAGGAAATGACCTGAATAGACACTTCTCCAACGAGGACATAAAGATGGTCCATAGACATATGAAAAGATGCTCAGCATCACTAGCCATCATAGAGATGTCAATTAAAACCACAATGAGATACCACCTCACACCAGTCAGAATGGCTGTCATAAACAAAGCAACAGACAAGTGTTGGAGAGGATGCAGAGAAAAGGGAACCCTAGTGTACTGTTGGTCGGAATGCAGACTGGTGCAGCCACTGTGGAAAACAGTATGGAACTTCCTCTGAAAACTAAAAATGGAACTGCCTTTTGACCCAGCGATTCCACTATTAGGAATATACCCTAAGAATCCCGAAACACCAATTCAAAAGAACTTATGCACCTTTATGTTCTTAGCAGCAGTATTTATAATTGCCAAGTCCTTGAAACAGCCTAAGTGCCCATCAGCAAATGAGTGGATCCAAATGCTGTGGTACATTTACACAATAGAATACTATGCAGCAGAAAGAAGAAGGAACTCCTACCTTTTGCAACAGTGTGGATGGAACTGGAGAATATTATGCTAAGTGAAATAAGCCAGTTGGTGAAAAACAAATACCATATCTTACCTAGAAGAGGAACCTAATGAACAAAAATAAACTAATGAGCAAAATAGAACCAGAGGCATGGAAACATGGAACACACTGAAGCGACCAGAAGGGTGGGAGGAGGGGGATAATGGTGGAAAGAAGGGGAAGGGACTAGTGAAAGAACATGTGTTAATGACTAATGGACATGAACAAAAGTGTGGGGATTGTCTGTGGGAGTGTGGGATGGGCTGGGCAGAGGAGGGTGAGGGGGTGATGTGGACACCAACCTGCAGTGTCCACGGAGTCCTGGCTGAGACACGAAACAAATTCACACGGACTACCGAGTCCTGTGGAGGAAAAGGGAAGGCATGGCCACTCTCTCAAGGGGAGAGTGCCCTGGAGTGCCTAGGCTACTCTGAAGAGGAGAGCTCGCAGACCCCTGCCTTGATAGGCTTTTATTGCTTTTCTGGGCACATTACATGGAGGATGTTTCTCATTTACTATGCACAGGTTCCATGTAGGTGATTACCTTTTACAGATAATAAAGGGAAGAATGTTGCTAATTACTTCAAAGAGAAGGATGTTACAGATCCAGGGGAAAAGTGGTTGAACTGGTTACACTCCATACTTGGGAGATTTAGCACAGACTTTAGGAAGTTACTTTAGAGATATGCAGTAAACATTTGTTGCCTCAATCCAGGGTGAGAGAATTTTAGCAAAAGCAAGTCTCATAGCAGCCCAGGTACAATGCAGGCCTGATTCCCCGCGGAAGAACCCATCCGTGGATGTGGGCCTAGTGTCGCTCTCCACTGTCCAAGTGGGAGCTGGGACCACGCCACGCAGAATGATCTCCCATAAAGGGGAAAAATTGGGGCAACTATAATAGAATAACAAGAAAATATTGTTTAAAAATAGAAATAAAATCAGCACCTTTACAGAAAATACAGTTCAATTAATGAGAGCATAGCCAGGTGTATACATTATTTTGCAAGTGAAGCGACCAAAAAATGAGGAAGAAAGCAAAGCTGAATATGACTTGTACTTTATTAAAATGAGGAATTAATGGTACTACAATATAGTAAATATTTGATAAAGGTTGCCTTTTTAAAACTATTTATTTATTTATTTTTAGAGAGGGAAAGAGAGGGAGAAATGAAGGAGAGAAACATCAATATGTGGCGGCCTCTCACACCCCCCCAACAGGGAACCTGGCCTGCGACCCAGGCATGTGCCCTGACTGGGAATCAAACAGGCAACCCTTTGGTTTGCAGGCTGACACTCAATCCACTGAGCCACACCAGTGAGGGCACGGTAAAGGTTGCCTTTGAAACAAACATATTTCTTAGCTCATTGTGTATTTTGTCAACAGAGCCCTTGTTTTATGGTACAGGTATTGTAACTATAAAAACAAGTGAATTTGTTATACACGATTAGAGGTGGGGCCACGTCTTTTCTAGTCAGTTCCATTGTGAGAACAGTCTGAAAAGGAGGCACCACATGGAGCCTTGAAGGACAGACCACGACACAGGAACATCAAGGTTAACTTGACCCTGCATGCTTAATATATACAGAGAGCATTGCATACACATATGTGTGTTTAAGTATGTTTAATATACATATGTATGAATGGATATTAATGTGTATGTATATAAAAAAGAATGTAATTACAAATACGAGAAAGCTAGTCTAGCTTTTGCCTCACAGCAGACAGTCAAAAATAGTAGTTCATCTCCTCTCTTTGCTTTCTCTGCTGATATTGTTACATTATCAGGAAATTCACCTTTTCCCAGTATAAAAGCACTTTTTCCTATGATTTACAGAGCATGTAGGAGCCTCTGGATTCATGGAAAGTCTTTTTTAAAATTTCAAGTTTTGGGCAGTAATGTTCCAGGACAACATATTTCTAAGCATAGGCTTGGAATTTTTAACAGAAACACAGGGAAGCTAGAGACCACTTCAAAATGTTTGAGCCCCTAATTTTAGAAATCACATGGACAAAAGTAACTGACCTGCATGTCTTTAGGCAGGAAGACCTTACTTTAAATAGATTTTCATAGATGTTAAAAAAATAGTAAAAAGATTACCTCTGCAGCTCTCAAAGTTTACACATACTGCACCTGATGCGGCGGAGTTATCAGACTGGGTATAATTCATAGAGCCATACCCATTTTTAAATTACTGAAATATTAATATTTTAGATGGTAAGTAGCTGCAATCCACGCCCCCAAGTTCCTCTCTGTTACTCTGGCTGCTTCACATGGGTGAGACTCTGGGGGTCACAGCCCATTGTTGGGGTTGCTGGCTGGGGGCTGAATCCCAGGAGAACAAACTGTATCCTGATAGCACTGCCCACCCACGCCTCATCCCCATCTTAGACCCCCAAGTCTCCTTCGCTCCTCGCTCTTCCCCAAAGCTGCATTCATGAAATTGCAGTGTACTGAACCAGTTGGTTGTTAAATGCAGGATTTTGATTTATGTGAATTCATTATTTCCAGTTTACCCCTTTAGACAATCTTCACTGCTTACCGCTCTCTTTTCTTTTCAGTGCCTGCTTCTTTTAACTGAAGAAGAGGTTTAGGCTGGGATAAAGAACAAAAATCATTTATCTGAGCAAAAATGATTGCAATCTAGAGTCACAGATTCAGTTAGTAACATAAATTGTGCTCCAAAGAGAGTAAAAAAAGAGGATTTTATAAACGTGAAATGCACATATGTGCCCCTTCCCCCCACTTAGGTCCTCTATACAAATGAAGGATTCTGGCTAGGTTAACTGGGATTGGTTAGTTCCAACATGCAAACAGGGGAAGTGACAACTTCAAGGACAAAGTAAAAACACTGTTTCCATGGAGCAGTTGTTCCGGGATGTTCATGGCTCAGTCTTGAGCTGAGTTTAGCAACAGGTTAGCAACTTAAAAGCAGCTCTGAGAACTGAGTCATAAGACCTGCACAGGTGCCACTTTTTCAGTGGCTTCTTGATTCTATTTTAAGTGAGTTTCTTAGCAATGTTTACTCCATTTTATTTTTCCCATTACCACTTCATGCATGTATTTCCTGTAAGGCCACAGAGGAATATCCCTAGCCACCTGGATAAATTACTTGCAATGAAGATGTGGCATGCTCATTTCAAAAAGGCCTACAGTATCTCTGCGTTGTGCTCTGAAATGGCCCAAATTCCTTATTTAAATATTCTTAATATCAAATTTCATGTAATCAGTGTATGCTCCTTTATCTTCATCAGATCTCACTGGATTCTCCATGAAAAAGTAAACAGAAAAGATGTCTCTCTCTTTTTCAAGTTATTAAAAATCTTTAAGAAGTAAAACTTGGGTTTGAAATTCCAATGCATGATGGCCTGCCTCAGTTTCAAAGTGCACATGGAGCCCTGAACCTTGCTTTCCATCCTGAGGTGTCCATCGGGAAAAGAAAGGAAGGTGGGGGGTGGGGGGCAGTTCCTGGTGTTGATGTGAAGCCCAGCACTGACTGAGAAGACACGATTTCAGACCTGATGATTCATCTGACAAGCTGTTAACAAGACTGGTTCTAGGAGAATTGCTGAAGAATAAAACTTTGTGTTTGCATTTTGAATCATCTCAGCCTCTGTATCCTGACCTTGGTCTCCTCGTTGTGGTCAACCCAGTTTCTCCATTCTGTTACCATAAGTCCTCCACAACAGGGGTCAGGATGTATACTGACCTGCACTGACAGCTCTGAACACTGCCTGGGGAGCTTGGGGTAACTTACTTAACCAGGATCACATTTAGCTTCCTCATCTGAAGAATGAGCACATGGACAGTTTCCTCTGGCAGTGTAACACTCTATGTATTAACATGTAAGTTTCGAACTATCTTCTTGTGCTCACCAAGATCTTACAGTTGAGTGACAAAAACTTTCCTTTTTCTCAGCCTAATCAGATAAAGCTGAGTCACCTGTACTACCAACAGGAAGAAGAAGAAAAAGAAAAGAGCATCAGTATTTAGTGGAGGGCAGAAAGATTCAAGATTCTGCTATATACTTGCAGAGAAAATACAGTCACTTAGAGGAACAAGATAAACATCACACTGAGAAAGGAATGGAAGAGACAGACAGGGCCCACACCCTGGTGAGGAAGAAATGGAAGAACCATGAAAATCATCATGCAGTTTGAGTGTGAGGCAGCAAAATAGAAGGTGAGTAAGCACTGAGCTGTCCCTTTGGTTGCCATCTAGGAAAGACACAAATTTCCCATTTTCCAGTGTTGACCCATTCTCACTTTGGAGTAACACTTATCTGTGCCCCTATAAACTCTCCCTAACAACTTTGAAACATGCATATCCCAAACCGTCTTAAGTAATATGCTATCTGTCTCATGATTCTGAACATTCCTACAAGTCCCAAAGAGAAAGGATTGTACACTTTGTGAATATTGGTACTATAAAGGAAAAGCTACTTCCTCATGTTCCTTCTTTAGGGTGACTGAGCATTATGAAATCATACACGAAGCTAATTTGGCCATGATAATGTTACTTTTTTAAAAACTCAATTAGTCTACTTACCATTTTAAAGACCATAAGTCTGACACTGTTTCTTAAGCATGACTTCTTTTGTGAAATGGGATATAGCCCATTGTACAATGCTCTGGTGAGTCAATCAAGGATGCTAATTAAATGTGTGTGTGCATATGCTTTTCTGTTCTGCACTGTGAACATTAGTGCAGACTCACCAGTCTGCAAGGACACAGAGAACCATGACTGTCTAAGCCTTCCTTCTTGCTACCCTCGGACGTTCATGTAAATTCTCCCAAATAGCCAGAGCCATACTAGTAAGGGAAAGGGGAGCGGGAGCACCTCTGAGTTTATCCAAAAGGTACAGTTTAAACTAAACTGTTTCAAACAAGAACAGATGAACAGAGCACTAATAGGTAAGCTAAATGTATAGTCTTATATGGTGCTCAACCATAGGAAAAGCATGAACATAAAAAAGATGTTCTGTTAGTTGCCTCCCACATCCTCTCCTAAGTTTCAAGATGTTAGAGAAGAACCCATAATGTTTAGAATTTAAAATTACTTCCTTCAAAGTACAGGGTTTCCATTGGTAGAAATTCAGGGACCTAAAGAAGCAGTAAGGAAATATTGTTGAGCTGAGACTTTCTAGTGCCTTGATTTTCAAAGCATTGCTTGCAGACCAACTCATTAACAACTGGTTGATTATTAGAAATGCAGACACACAGGCCCCACTGCAGTCTGAGTGAGAATCTGCTTTCTAACACAATTCCCAGGTGACTTGTATACACATTGTGTTTCAGAAACAGTGTCTAAAGGGTCATGATTCCTCCTCAATCATACCAAGCATTCAGCTGCCCTCCCCACTCATTAAAAACACCAGTCAAAGGAAATCACCATATATCACATCCAATTTCCAGAATGCTCACAGATTAAAACTAAAAAAGAAAATATCCAAGAAGTGCTGTTCTCATATCTATTATTGGCAAATGTCTTAAACATGTGCTGAGAAAAATAAGAGCAGATGCTTACTGTTCCATCACACTGGCCATCCTTAATCCTCAGATACATCTGTGCATTTTTCACACTTTCAAACATGCAAATCCCAGCACTGATTTTATGCACTTTCCAGTAGGATTTTTCAGACTGGCTTCCCACTCCAGTGCAGCTCCCATCAGGCAGGAGACACAGGGCCTGGCAAAGACTTGTAGCAAGTATAATCACAGCACTGTTGAGGAACACACCCTTCAGAGCAACAAACAGAACAGAAAGGCAGTAAATAACAAGCTCATGTTTTGCTAGAGGAATATGGCAATACAGTCCATTCTCTTACAGAAGTTCCAGTGATCAGGATCTTACCAAAAGCTTGGTGGTTTTAAATGAGCAAAAGAAAAAAATAAATGATTGTACTGAGATGCAAATGGAACAAAACTAAAGGTTATCTGGTAGACTCCTAACTTATATCAATCATTATTTATTGAGAGTGTAAAGGTCAGCATCAGATGCAAGATAGATTAAAAAGGATACAAAACAAAAACATTTCTCTTAAGAAATTAACAATCACTATTAAAAGAGGTTTAATACTAATACAAAGCAGAATATTCTGCTACTAGACTACCTGAATTACAAAATTCACTTTATGGACATTAGTTAAATGTATGCATGTAGGAATAAATAAATGAAATAAAGGAGATATCAAATACAGCTAAGGTATATTTAAGTAAATCTTATGCAATGAACAGCTTAAAAGGAAGATGTAAAAATTTCTTGAAAGTTAATTAAAAACACACTAACAATGTAGAGAAATGAACAAAATACATAAATATGCAAGTCACAAAAGACAAAATCCAATGGTGAATAAACATAAGGAAAAGTAATCCATACTAGTAATTAAAAAATAAATAAAGCTAAAATTAGATGTTTATTCCTCTAGAAAATTGTCAGGTGTTTGCCTTTTAAGGACCATGTTCAACAACGGGATCAATGACTGCCGAAGGGAGTTAGGTAGCAAAGAATTTAACTTTACACAGAGAGGTCTGGCCTTTGCCCTGCCCTTCAGAGTGTTAATCTCTAGACCCTTAATATAACACCAGATAGGGGTGTTTTTGTTTGTTTGAGGGCCTTGGACCATTCATATAGTAAAAAATGTGATTTGGGCTTTGGCTCACAAGGGATCCGTTGACCTTCTCAGAGGCTGGAGACAGAGATCAGCCACATGCACTCCCTACATCAGAGTCCCCAGCCTTTTTGGCACCAGGGACCGGTTTCATGGAAAACAATTTTCCACAGACCAGGAGGGCGTGGGGACAGGAGGCGAAGCTCAGGCGGTAATGCCAGTAGAGCTTCAAAGCTTCACTGACTTGCCCACTCTCACCTCCTGATGTGCCAGGGTCTGCCCTACTTGATAAAACCCTAGTAAAGACTCTGAGCACCAATGTCCAGGTGATCTTGCTTCCCTCATTGGCAATACTCCATGCATACTGTCACATATTAGTGCGAAAAAAAGTAACACTGTCTTGAATCCATGAGAACAGGACAGCACTTGGTACTTTTCCTAGACTTTTAGACTTTCCTAGTACCTAGAAGGAACTTTTTCCCTATGTATGTATTCCCTTAGCTGAATTTAACTTATGTCCTTCTCTGTAATAACCTTAACCATGAGTAAAACAGATTTCAGTGAGTTCTGAGTTGCTCTAGTGGTCTCAAGGACCCTTAAACTCTAAAGTTTGTGTCATCAGTGAGAGTGGTATGTGAACTATTCCCTCTAACTTCACAAGTTGACTTAAATTTCCCAGGATTAAGAATTAGTCTAGTTCTGGAAGAAAATTTGGCAGTATCTTTCCAGATTCTTAAAGATTTCATATTCTGATCCTTAAATTCAATTTTAAATTATCTAAGCTAAGAAAATAATGAAATATATGGCCAAAGACTTGTCAAAATATATGTTACAGTAACATATGTAGAGATGGTAAAATGAAGAGGCTAAGATTAAATTAATGTACAATGATAAACAAATATATATTAAATTGGCCAAAAAGTCCATACAGTTTTTCCATAAAATAGAAGATACATTTTTTATTTGCATGAATAACTTTATTGATTTAGATATTTTGAGTGTGTCAGCTATCTCCCACATGGTATAATATTGATTGTTCTCAATTAATATATCCATTGGATCACTATCACTTTAACTACTCTACCCCATCATGTCCAGCGAGAAAGCTCCAGCACAAACTTTGCAAACCACTTTTGACATGTTCAGTTGGACACAGCAGCTTCTCCATACACTGTGTGTGCTTCAATTGTATTTTTACCTTTCTTGAAATAATAAAGAATATGCTGAAAATGTCACTTATTTTCTTCCATCTTTGATATTAAAATGGCTACAAAAATTTACTAATAAGAGTTCACTTGATAAGTTTTTTTAAATGCATGCTGATATGACAGCTATCATAATACAATCTAACAAAACTGTTTTAAGTGAAATTAAAGACAACTAAGCACTGCTAGAGCTATCTTAGGGGACAAAACAAATGAACTTTTTGGCCAACCCAATATGTATGTATATATTCTTTATGTTTAAATATTACAAAACCATTAAAAATCATGTTGTTTCAGGAAAAATAATGTGATAAATATTTATTTTATAAGTATAAAAAGTTTTGAAGACAAATTGACTTTGATTTGATTCATGAATCTTCATTGACTAGCTATGTTATACTAGTTAAAATTCTTAATTTCTCTGAAAATTCTTTCTTCACATTTTTCAGTATAACAATATTTTTCAGTATTTTTATGATGATTAAATTTAGTCTTGTATGTGGTAAAGTTCTCAGTAAAGTGCCTGGCACAAAAATAAGCAGCCTTATAAATGATAGACATTATAATAAAACAAATAAGCAAGCAAAATAGAACCAGACACATAGAAATAAAGAACACACTGACAGTAACCAGAAGGGAGGGGGGAGGGGATAATGGGGAAAGAAGGAGAAGGGTCAAGTCAAGGAACATGTATAAAGGACCCATGGGCAAAGACAACGGGGGGCAGGGGGGTGGATTGAATGTGGAAGGAGATGGGTAGGGCAATGGAGAGTAATGGGGGAAAAATTGGGACAACTGTAATTGAACAACAATAAATAAAAACTTGAACCAAATCTCTACCTGAGACTAAAAGCAAAGAAATAAAAAAAATTGTAGATATTATATTAATATGATAATATTACATTCACAATAAGTTCACAAACACCCACTATAATAAAAGAAGCATAAGTACTATAAAATCATCACATATATACCATACTTAGAGGGTACAAATATTCTAATTGTTAGAAAAATTAAAAATATACATTTGTTTGAGTCCCAAATATAATATTTTCTAATTTTTTATTAGGAATCCCCACATCTATAGTTTTAACCTCTAACTTCAATTGGATATAGGCTGTAACTGCCATCATTTTCATTCCTGCCGCTATTATGATCCCTATTGCCTTTCAGTATAGATAAATAAAAAGGCAATAGGCATCAATGCCATCTAGTGGGAAGAGATCTGATTACTCCATTATTATTCAATTCAACAGTTTAGTTCAATGGAGCAAGAGAGTACTAGGTATTTATCAACCAAAAGTTTAATGATTTCCTCTATTTTACCTTGACAAAAACCACAAATTCTTTTGAAAGTTCTGTGTAGCGTGTTGATAATTCAGCAGCTATTTTGCCACGAGAGTCGAAACTAACTGTGTGCCCAGGAACCAGTGCTGACTCAAGAAGTGCACAGCGGTTGGACTGGTAAAGCACCCGCAGCTCAGTAGAGGCACCACCACTGGCCTAAAAGAAAAAAGGGTGGGGGGGCTTTGAATTACCAATAGAAAATAAATTTAAAATGTTTTGACATTACATGTAAGTAAGCTCTATTCCATTCTATAGAACCCTTGAACTATCCATATAATCTCATGTTTGCATAATTCAATTGTTTGATTCCCCAGCATAATTTCCAGTGTTTTTCCCCAGGAATTTTCTTCTTCTCCTGATTTTCCAGAGCCCATGGTAGAGTACTGGGTAACAATAAAAATACCTCCAGTGGTAGGATAATTTAATAAGATGTTAGCATGCATTTTATCATTGTTTATTTTTTCATGTCTTCATTTGTATCTTCCTAAATCAAGACTAATTGGGATCAAAAGCTGACAATAAGAGACATGTATTACTAAGTTTTGCTTTCAAAAACTAAACAAATTGAGGAAGTTATGCTATAGAGAAACATTCCTGGTTTGGGGTACTGTTTGAGGTCTTACCTCACTTTCCCTTAGTGCCCCAAGGAGGCATTTGGGCCTGAAAAAGAACTCTCGGGTATCTGTTGAATGACTGACCTATGACACTCAGGCTATGAACCTCAGCAAAGTCCCCTTATGTAAGTATGGTGAAAAGCAACAGAGTTATTCACCTTTAAGAAAACATCTTATGTTTGACAAGTATACTACCAGTGACCAGTATGGACTGAAGCTAAGAGAGCTATAACCAGATATTCTGAAACCCTATAACAGGTGAAATCTTGTGTGTAGAAAGGCAAATCTCATAATAACTAAGATGGACTTTCACACCAGCTTAGGGAAATAGGGGCTTGGAGATAGTTAACTTGATTTTAGAAAAATGAAGTGGGACATTTGTTAAACTCAATTTAATTGAGTAGAATCCATGTCCACTACATTCCTATTTATTAAGCACTATGACCAGGACCTGTACTGAGCAGAATGTGCTCTAAATTAGTATACTGCATAGGGTACCTTGCTAAACTAAATCTGGAACACAGAAAAGACCCCATGGAGGAAGTTTGACTAATTAATCACTTAGCCTAAATTTCAGTCATACAAATTACATGTTTTTTCAATAACTATTATTTTCCCTTAGTTAGATAACATGCTATGAGTTAAACATCATCATGTAATATTATATAACATTATACAAGGAAGCTGTAGCATGAGAGCTGGAGTCACATTGTCTGTTCAAATGTGCCTGCTTTCACACTTACTAGCTATGTGACTTTGGGCAGCTCATTTAATCCTTCTATGCCTCAGATTCCTTTCTGTTAAATAAGGATAATAATGGATTTTCTTATAGGGTAGATATAAAAACTAAATGTTATAACACATTAAGCACTTAGGACAGTGTATGACAGTTACCCTATGCTGTCTCACTTTCAAAATACATGGTATGCATGGATTTTGAAAAGCCAGCTTTCTATATTAAAAACTACATTTTAAGCATAAACTAATACAAAGCACAATTAGGTGAAATTGTATTTTCCCCCCTAATAATAGAATCCCTAAAGGGTTCTTTGAAAAGTCAGTTTATCTCTTTTGGAAGGCTCATTCAAATTCTGAATGCTATCAGAGAAGTGGTCTACAGTTTTTTTTTGTTTTTGTTTTTGTTTTTGGCCTAGATTCTAATTGTGAACATGCAGGACCATTAGTGCATTAAAATCTCAAAAGTCAGTATGACAAAACAGAAGAAAGTGAAAGTAAAAGCCAAGGAAAAATACAATTTGATAATCTTATCAATGACCTTACACAAAAATATATTATATATGAATATAATGACATGGGGAAAAGGAAAAATTACTACCTACCATTCCAGTGACAAAGCTATTGTCAAGAGAAAGAGAAAGATGCCTTATTTCATGACTTTGGAATATGCATATATTTCCTTTGTTGAAAATAACATCAAAGAGACCTGGAAAACATTTCAAGTATTAGCAATTAATCCATGCTTTTAATGATTTTTTTCTTATTCAATTATACATTGAAACCTTCTAATAATACATTTCATAATATCTCTGAGTTAAATTTTTTAGTTAGTGAAAAGGTAGAATGCCAGTAGCCTTTGCTTATCTGTATGTCGATTGGCAATTTGGTGGAATTTCCATGGAGAATCTTTAATGCTTTCCCATGCTAATCAGTAAGCCTCTGAGACAATCCCCCCAAAATAACACCCGATTTTACCTGGAAGATAATATTAGTGTAAAAACCCATTTCAATTCTATAAATATCAGACATTTTGGGTAAAATAAAATAATGCATTACAAACATAAATAGATATGATTTGGACACTAATGATTGGTTTGTATGATTATAATGATGAAGATTCTGTCCTCATATATTTGATTGTTTTGGTAGTTTTCAATGTACTTTTACATACCTTTTTATCTTAAAATGTAAGCATTTCAAGGGCATACATTTTTGTATACCCTGTGTACAATTGCATAACAGCACTTAGAAGAATACCTAGAACATAGTGGGTGCTGAAGAAATGTTCTTTAGATAAGTTAGTTAACGTATCCCCATAGCCTATAAATGCAAACACCGCATACACACAGTTATCCCCACCTGACAAACGAGGACACTTTCCTGAGTTAAGGGACATTTCCCAGATCCCTACCTAGTATAGAACCCAGGACTTCAGACCTCAGTCCAGCGTTCTCTGCATTACCGATAATCCTTCCAAGTTACTGCCAACAAATTTTCAGGAATCTACTCTTGTAACAACAACAAATGAAGGCCATTTTTACTTTTATAAATAGGTGATTTTCAATGATGAGTCAAGCCATATATAAAAGAATATATGTTTTATGTTTTATTGCATAAAGCTCTAGAACAGGCAGAAGTATTCCAGGGTCTTAGGAGTCACGGCAATGGTTGCCTTTGGGGGAGAGCGACTAGAAAATGGTCTGAGGCTGTTTCTGGAGTGCTGGTTATGTTCCAGTTCTTGATCTGGGTTCTAGTTACATGAGAACGTTCAGTTTGTAAAAATTCATAATAAAACATGTGTATTTTTTCTGTATATGAATAATATTGAAAAGGTTCAGAGTATGTCATCTCAAAAACAACTCTCACCAGCTAGCCTTACCTTGCATTAGTTTCCCCGTATACATCCCTCCCACAGTTTGCTGCCCCTAGAAGCACAGTCCTTTCCTTTGTCTTGCCCCTTATCTACAAAAGTATTATTCTTTTAAAAATTCTATATAAGCCTCAAGTTTTAACCACCCCTTTGAGTTCATCACTAAGTTCTCTCCCATACAATGATTTTAAAATAGGTGATTCCTTCAGCCATGATTTATTTCATTTCCTAATTAGTTGCTGAGGTTTGTCTGTGTATGTGGTATGTATGCATATAAATATATATACATATATAAAATATAAAATAAAAATTTATCTAATGTAAAATATATAATATACATTATATAATATCTATTAAAGTAATTCATGGTGACAAAGTTAGATCTTCTAAAATAAACCAATATTTCCTTTTCAACAATGTCAACATAGAGCATTTTGTATTAACTCAAAACTTTGAGCCTAGTCGATATATACCAAATAAAAGAGGATTATGGTAGTTACTGAGTGATTTACAGTCTCCAAATCCCAATTTTAACTTGGAATTATTTACACTTTTATCATGCTTTAATTATTCATCTTATACATTCATCCAGAGTTAACAAATGCAATTAATGAATTCTACCTTCATATTTTTATTTCAATTAACAAATGCTTTTAATCAAGAATCAGGGGTGATGAAGATGTTAACTTTACTACTCCAAATTTTAAAAGGATTTCGCTGTATATTAAAATGCTCTTATATTCATTTTAAGTCATATTTCCAAAATTGAAAGACTTGTATAGTTCAACAGACCACTCTAAACGGAAGGCCTTCTGCCTAATTAGGCTCTAATTTATTTTTGTCTACTTAATAAAATTCATCTTAATGGAGAAAAACTAAGGATCTTCATAAAATTTAACCATGTAGATGTATATTTCCAGATAATTCTGGACATTATGGGGTATAGGGTGTTATTGAAATGAAGAACCAAGAAGCAGAAATTCTGACTTTGACTTTGACATTGACTTATTAGACAACTGCAGACGAATCATTTTGTGTCAATCTGTCTCAATTTCCCCATCAATAAATTAACACAAGAACTCTTAAAGAACTATTGTTCAGATGATTCTTTAACTGAGTGAGCTAATGTGTAATTGAAGATACATGATTTGCAAATATTTTCTCCATTTTGTGAGTTACCTTGTCATTTCTTGATAGTATTCTCTGATGCACGAGAGTTTTTAATTTGATGATGTCTAATCTATTTTTCTTTGTTGCTTGTGCATGTGATGTTATATCTAAGAAAACACTGACTATTCCAAGAATGTGTAGATTTACGCCTACATTTTCTACTAAGACTTTTGTAGTTTTAGCTCTTACACTTAGATCTTTGGTGCATTTTGAGTGAAATTTTACATATGGTGTAAGGTTCTACTTTTAATATTTTGTATTTGGATATCCAATTGCCCCAGTATCGTTTGCTGAAGAGACTATTCTTTCCCCAATTGAATAGTCTTAGCACCCTGGTCAAAAATCTATTGACCATAGATGTGCAGGTTTATTTCTAGACTTTTATTTCTATTTGCCTTGTGTATAATTAAAATTTTCTGTATATTGCAATGATTTGACATCTTAAAAACCTTTCTGGGTGAGAGACTACTCCTCCCTGGGTTAGTCAGTTCTTAAAGATAATAAAAGGTTCAAACTACAGCATACTTTTGATATTCAAACTAATGAGTCCAGAGTCACACCTCCTCTTTCTGTCCCTGCACTCCCCTGGACAATGATGATCTGCCTTATTCATTGCAGGACCAAGATCCAAGCAAGTAGAGATCACCTCTATAGTCTAAAGCTAACTGAAATTCCTCAGATTAGTCAATTATAAACTGTTTACCCCACCCTGTCTTATGTTTCCTGTGGAAACCACAATGAAGGCCATGGCCTGAGGATTCCTTCCCTCCCATCTTCTGTCTCCTGACCACCTTGTTGTTATTCTACGTGGTCCTGTGTGACATGCTATGCCCCCTGTCTCTAGAACCTGTGAATATAATGAATTTTGTTTTTCTGAGCCTTTCCTGTATCTCTTCTTGTGGCTTCTCCTGACTGACTATCTCAAAAGAATACAAAACACCATTCCATTGATTTGTACCTCTATCTTTATGCCAGTATTGTCCTGTTTTGATTCTTATAGCTTTGTACTAATTTTTTAAAAATGTGAATCTTCCAATTGGTTCTTCTTTTTCAATATTGTTTTGGCTATTTGAGGTCCCTTGCAATTCCATATAAAATTTAGAATTAGGTTTTTCATTCCTGCAGAAAAGGCTATGATATTTTGATAGGGATTGCACTGAATCTTCGGATCACTATGGGGAATATTGTCATCTTAATAATATTAAGTATTCTAACCCATGAACACAGGACTTCTTCGCACTTATTTAGGTCTTCTTGAATTTCTTTAAAAGAGGACTTATAGTTTTCAGGGTAAAAAACACGCACTGAATATTCAGGACTACCCAGTGTACCACACACACACACACACACACCCCAAAAATGAGAATTCAAATTAGAGATAGGAGAGATACTGCCTTTTCCATTCCTAGCCATTGCCATAAGGTAGTGTGAAGGCAATGTGGAAGCCATCACAATGCCAGAGCGAGAAAATACTAAGAGCAGCTATCTTACAGAACAGTGTCTGACTGGTATATTAGATCTATTGCTGTATAAAATACTACCCCAAAACTTTTGCAGCCTAAAACAAATACTTACTACTTTACAATTTCTGTAGATCAGGAATGTGGGAGCAATGTATCTGGGTCCCTTGTGAGGCTGCAATCAAGTTGCTGATAGGGGCCACTGTCATCTGAAAGCTTGACTGGGGCTGGAGGATTCTCTTGCAAAATGTCTTACTCACATGGCTGTTGGTAAGAGGCTCTGTTCCTTATCAACTTGGCTGTCCACAGAGATGTTTGAAAGTACTAATAACATGGCTGTTGGCTTCCTCCAGAGTGAGTGATCCAAGAGAGAGCACAGGAGAAATCTGGAATATCTTATATGACCTGGCCTCAAAAGTCACACACAATCATGTCCACCATATTCTATTTGTTAGAGAAAAGTCACTTAATCCAGCCCATACTCAAGGGGAGAGGAATAGGCCCCACCTTTTGAAGAGGGTAAAACCAAGTAATTTGTGGACATATTTTAAAACTGCCACACTGAAGTATTCAGTCACCTCTTCCATATGGCTTATTTTGACATAGTACCAAATAAATGCTCCAAAAACAAAAAACAAAAACCCACTAACAAAACCTGGTACAAGTATTTACATAAATCCTTAGAGACAATACAGACAATAATAATTACATTAGAAATTTCTAGTAATATGATATAGTGTACATTTTAAAAATGCATGCTGGAACTTTTAGAAATGTATGTCATACAAATCTGAATTTAGATTACATTTTTTCCTGAAAAATAATGTTGTAAAATGAGAAAACATGTGCATCTAGATTTTACAGTAACTCTTTTGAAATTATGGGTGATAGGATAAAGTTGCCGTCTAGGGTTTGGAGTTAAAAACTGAATTTCTTTGGTTGTCTGGTACCTCCCTTATTTCTAGAATGCTGCACTGAAGACCAGAAGACTTGTTCTTGATTGTCATTGTTAATGTTGATATAGTATTGTTTTTAATACTTATGAGCTTATGATCATAAAAGGAAGCTCCCTATGGTATTTCAAAGATCTTCTCATGCTGCGTGTCTGTTTTTAGGTCCAGTATTGCCAAGAAATGATTCAATATCTCTCAAAGAAATTGAGTAGGGAAATAGCTAAATTCACAACCAGCTTCATAAATAAATAGAATGATTTGTGCATGGTGATAAAAATGACATTGTTTTATAGAGTAAAAATTATAAGCCAATATATCTCAGAGACATATTTTCTTGAAAAATGTCCATGGGTCAGCATTGATCATTGCCACACTTCCCAGAGAGAGAAAACCTGATTCATGGGGGTAATTTTAGGAGACACAAAACATAACATCAGGAAATAATGCTGCTAGTAATTACACACATAAAAGAAATCCCATTGCAAAAATGTCAGTTATGTCAAGAAAAATTACTCATACTACCCTACACCTGTTTTTTTAAGACTATTTATTCTAATATATATTAAGATTCTAGAAAGACTTAAGGGTAAAAATTTTGTCTATTTTTATCATCTACCAGTTAGTTTGTTCTACACAGTGACTCATATGTCTGGCAGTTGGTACTGGTTACAGGTTGGGAATGATTCTCTCTCTCTCTCTCCTTTTCCCTCTCCTTCTTCCTGTCTCTCACTCTCTCTGTCTCTCTCCCTCTCCCGCTCTTCCAACATCCCAGAGGAGTAAAGGTAAAGATCTTTCTCTTCCTTCCCCGGAGAAAATTGCTTACATTCCAAAATAAAGACAGGTTCTCTCTGTCTCTGTCTCATTCTCTTCCTCTTGTTCTGGAAGGAATGATGGGCAACTTTATATAAGATGAGACTTTCCTAATTCCTCTCCTTTAATTCACATACCCACGCATGTAGGTAAGGGCCTGGTACCATCAGGCCCTTACCTCATGATACTGTGGGACTGGGATTTGGAGAACCAATGCCCATGAGAAATAAATGGTCTTGGTCTTGGACTCTGCTGTCATGTTTTCTGCAAGTAGGATAAAACTTAGATCTTTCAGTTTCTGATTTAACAATGGGAAATATTTTTGTGGCAACATTTGGAAATACAACCTACTATACTGAATAAGAGAAAAGAACATCAGCATTGGCAGCAGGAACTGAAAGGAACAGGATAGATAGGAGGGGTCATTTTGACTGATCTAAGTAGATAAGTGATCCCAAGCAGGAACCAACAGGTAAGAAAAATGTCTAAGGAACAGATTAATTTTGGAAAGAAAAGCTACTAGGAAATATTCTTAGACTCCCACATATTTTCTTAGAGAAGGAAGTTGGATTATTCCCTGGGATCTCTAATAGGAAGTGAAAGAGACTACCTTTTGAAGAAATGCTATATAGGTTAGCATCTCCAACCAGCACATACAGGAGGCTACTTGATCACTGTTTATAACAAATTATTGTAGTCCCTCATCCCTTATTCATGGGGATATGTTCCAAGATGCTGCAGATTATTGCTATGCATAATCTGTGGTGACCGTAACTGACTGCGTGTAAATAAATCTCACTCAAAAATATGCAGGAAAAGGGATCCGGGACCACATGACTCCTCCCTCATCATCTGGGAGAGAGCCCCGAGCCTTGGGTCCAGGGGTTTTTATTGAAGATTTTGGGCACAGAGCATCAGATTGGTCTTCATTAACTTATGCATAGAATGTATATTTGTGGCAGTGATTTCCACATGTGTGTAAACACGCAGTCCTGAGAATTTACACGTTTTGAGCACAGCTCCGTGTGATTCCTGTGTGAGCAAGTGTGGATCATGTCTGTGGAATGGGAATTCTCTAATAGGAATTTGGCAAAGGTGTATCTTAAAAAATTCTGGTTTGCTGATCCCTGAATATTACTTTAATCTGGTCCTGTCTGCCACCAGATGTGAATCAACATCCTGATGGCCTGCTAATGAGTAATCCTACACCTGTTCTGCTTAATCTCATGTATAATCAATCCTATGTAAATTGCTAATGCCCCTGATAAAAACCCTGGCTGGACAAGCCAGGGGGCTTTTTCCTAGAAATGGGAGGAATCAGCCACGTGGCCCCGGTCTCTCTTTCCCCGCGTGTCTCGGTATGAAATTCATACACGCTTTGGGTCACGGTCACCCACGGGTATCGGCAGGTCCGGTCTACCCCGTGTCATATATTTAAGTTTAGTGGTAGAGGAACTGGGGCCATACATCAAAGGGGTAGATATGCAAATGGAGGAACAGCAAGCTTGGGCTGATTACTCAAGAACCATAAACATTTGGGCAGGAAGAGCCCAGGGCATTAGCCCTTTGATCCAGGGAGGAGGGAAAGATCCAGCAAGGCAGTAAATTTTAAGAAATATGTTAGCCAAATTCCCCTTCAAGGAAGTTCTGTTTTCCACTAACATAGGTCTATGCATGCCGATTTGGGCCATCTTACATGTGGAGTCCGTGCTCTTTAACATGCATGTAAAGTCCAGGGCTATGCTTCCCTGTGCGTGGAAAAATAAATTCCCTCACCAAGACCCCAGTAGATGCCTAAAACCACAGATAGTACTAAACCCTATATATACTAGTTTTTTCCCCTATAGATATATGCCTATGAAAAACTAATTTATAAATTAGGCAAAGTAAGAGATTAATAAAAATAACTAATAAAATTTATAACAATATACTGTACTAAAAGTTATGTGAATGACTTTGAGTCCATTACTAAGTAAGATAAGAGTTACTTCAACAGAAGTTCTGTGATATCACAGCAATCAAATAACCCAGATGGTTCAGGCAGGTAGTGTATGCAGCATGCAGATGCTGGACAAAGGGATGGTTCACGTCCTGGGCAGGACAGATCTGGACTGTGGGAGATTTCATCACACTACTCAGAATAGAACACAATTTAAAACCTATGAATTGTTTTTTTCCTGGAATTTTTAGACTATAGGTAACTGAAACCGTGGAAAGTAAAACCATGTATCATGGGGACAACTGAACAGAAAAGTTATATTCATAAATGCAGCAGTCAAATCTTGTTTAAACAGTAAAGGTATAAGTTTCATGGTGATTTGGAGGTTTGGGTTTATAGTCAAACGACTATTATCAGTTTACTCCTTCTTCTTTCATTCTTATTCTCATGGCTTCATGACATGCTGATTTTAAGCATCAAATGTAGTTTTTCTCTGCCTACTTTTCCTCTGTACCTTTATCATGACACAAGCTACAAACAACCAATTTTGAAATTTTTATATGCATTTGTCTTTGTCATTACATTTTGAATCCCAGGAATTCAGAATAATATCTTAGTTACTTCTACAGCCATCAGATTTTTTAAAATGGTATTTTGAACAGAATAGGCTCTCAGCATGTAGTAGAACCAACTTAATTCCTTCAATGGCCACACCGTGTAAGAGCTACACTGCTGCTTTTTACGAACAGTTAATGTTAATTGCCTACAATTTATTCTTCAATTAAATAATACCAAATATATTTTTCATGGTGTAATGTTCTGCATAATGACATTGTCTGCCTAGATTTAAAGCCTGTCATCTATTGATCATTTGTATTAAGGCAGATAGTGAATATTTAAATGGGTCAATACTGGTATAAAAAGCCCTCTGAAAAAGAAGAAGCAAAACTACAAATTAAATTGAGTCTAGAAATCTGCCCGTTTTCCAACTCTCAAAATTGCCATAGCACCACGTGCTTTGTTCAGTGATTTTACCATATTTGTCTGTCTTCTCTCCAACTGCATCAACTGTGCCATCTGGATGCAGACGGACAAATCCTCCAGTAAGCCTGTTGTAGAATTGAAGAGTATTTCCCTTCTTAAACTTCCAGCTTTCTGCTGCCCACTAAATAGGAAAACAAAACAAAACAAAACAAAACAAAAAACCAATATGAGAAAACAAAAAGGGAATTACTAAGAAACACCCCTCACTATACATCATATACTGTTTTGTTTTAACACATCAAATAGCGATTTGAACACCGTTTGTACCAAATAATTTAAGACCCAAAGTAAAACTTACTGTTTCCTTTCTATTATGTTCTAGCTTCTGCCCTGAGGATATAAAAGAAAGAGAGGACTATTAATTTCATCTGTGCCATGCTTTCCTCAATCACCATAAAACAAAGTTCTTCAAGAAATGTGAGGACATGACACTCACTTGCAGAGATAATACTGTTATCCCTGGCATATAGTTCTCTGACAATTTTACCATCATCTTCCCCTTGATCCAGCCATCTGTGGAAAGAAAAGTGCGCTGAGTATATTCTGGCTTTATATTTACACTAACCACAGGCAATTACCTAGCCAAGCCAGAAATAATGGATAATGGACATTGAAAAAAGCCATTGGTATCTAGCTGGTAAAAGCAGAGTAGAAAATGGAAAAAAAAATGCTTGCAATGGCTGTGAGATTGCAGGGAAGATAGAAGAAGCTACTAGCAGGTAAGAATGAAATGTTTTCCCCTAATCCACAGGTGCATTAATCAATCAGTCTTCCTAGGTCATACATTTTACATCCACTAGACCAATTATTTTATCCTGTTCTTCGGCCAGTAATTAGAGTTCAAACTGTACCAAATTATTTTATAAATGGCTATTATTGATTCCATCAGAAAAGAAGCAGGAGAAGGTTGAAAGAAAGAGCAAATCTATCACCACTATTGCGAAAATAACCTCAAAATCAAGGTCTGATGACAGTGGATCAGCAATGTCATTTTTCTCTAAAAAGTCATATGCAACATTCATTCTGTACATTTATTTTTTAACCTAATGTGGGACCTAGTCCAATTGGAATAAGTTTCCTTAACAGAGACTTTCATTTACCTTACTAATGTGATAAAAGAAGTTATATTTTACAAATCTATCTTAATTTCCCAAGAAATATTTAAATTTGTATCATCAGAAATAATGATAAACATAACGTATATCTTTCTAAATAGAAGAGGTGGTACCTAAAATTAACGTTCAAAAAAGGTACCAATAAAGCACTAATAACCAGGAATAATCAAATAAGCTATCCATATCTCCAGAACCTGGAACTGACTAATGTGAAGTGAATTTGTGTGATGTAAAAGAATGCCTACAAACCTGTGACAGAAGAAGGCATATTCATGGTTGGTTGTCGGATCTCTGATTACAATATCATCAAGAAACCAACCATTTCCTAAACACAAAGGAAGAAAAATGTGGTATGAATACTCATATATATCTGATCTATTTTCAAAATACTTTCTATTTCTAAAAACTTAGAAAGTCTATATATACATTTTGTTATAAAAATGAATAGTCATTCAGAAATTCTGTCCAAGCACACAGACTGAGCTGGTACACACGAACCCAATCACTTTTATATGTTTAATTTTATATTTTCAAACTGGAATTGATTAAAATACCATTTAATTTTATTTATAGATAAAGTGGAATATTTTAACTAGTTATAAAGGTTTTAGCTATACAAAGAGCCAGCTCAAAGTATAACCTCCTCTAATTAAAAGTCCTTAACTTGATAAGTTAATACTTACCAACTGTTGAGTAAAACACTGTTTTCGTTGCTTTTATTTTTTTTGGTGGGGGGAGGGAGAGAGAGAAAATCGTATGCTCATATGCACCCAGACCAAGGAGTGAACCCACAACCTAAGCATGTGCCCTGACTGGCAATCAAACCCACAACTTCTGAGTACAGGACAACACTCCAACCCACTGAGCCACACCAGCCAGAGGGAATAAAACTCTTTAAAACAGCATATAAGGGCCTTCAATGCTTGGTCTCTGCTTGCATTTCAGCCTCATCCCTTGTCACAAACTACTATCATTGGGAGATGCCAAATTGCTCATATTCCCTTGTGGCAGTGATTTCCACACGTGTGTAAACACACAGTCCTGAGAATCTACACGTTTTGAGCACAGCTCCGTGTGACTCCTGTGTGAGCAAGTGTGGATCATGTCTGTGGGATGGGAATTCTCTAATAGGAATTTGGCAAAGGTGTATCTTAAAAAATTTCCGGCTTGCTGATCTCTGAATATTGCTTTCACCTGGTCCTGTCTGCCACCAGACCTGAATCAACATCTCAATGCCTTGCTATGAGTAATCCTACCTGTTCTGCTTAATCCCATGAATAATCAATCCTACGTAAATTGCTAATGCCCCTGATAAAAACCCTGGCTGGGCAAGCCACGAGGCTTTTTCCTGGAAATGGGAGGAATCAGCCACGTAGCCCCGGACTTGCTTTCCCCGCGTGTCCCGGTACACGCATCCGAGTCACGGTCACCCACGGGTGTTGGCCGGCCCGACCTACCCCGTGTCATTCCCTAGATCAGTGGTTCTACAACTGTAGCATGCATCAGAATCACCAGGAGGGATTATAAAAGCAGAGACTGCTGGAATCCATACTGAATTTCTGACTCTGTAGGCCTGGTACAGGCAACCTAAGGTAACTAACTAACTGCTGACCCACGTTGTCCCAGAAGGGTTTCCAAGGATGCAGGCTCTCCAGTGGTATAGCTAGGAAAACCCTGAGAAAACCAAAATAATCCCTCATCATAGATAAGACCCCAAGAACTGAGTTTTTAACAAGACCCTGGGCAACGCTAATGATTCAGAAATCACATTCTGAAAACCACCGCCAGAGATTATTAATATTTGTGAATCTATGCCTTTACTTACGCTGCTCCCTCTTCCTGAAGCATTATACCTCAAAATACTTGATTTAATTTGTGTTTCCAAAAATATGAATTACTTGTCTTCTTTAAGGAAATAATAGAAAACGTTATCGAAATTCTGAAATGAGTATCATGAGCTACTGAGGTGTCTACAAAGAAAACTCTTGGAGGTGATGAGGTATAAATTTTTTTAAATTAATGGGTTTAATAGGTAATTAGTTTTAATACATTTATATAAAATATACCACCTACTTTTTAAAAAACACATTTTCCCATATATAAGAAAGACCCAGGACTGGATTTAGAACTCCAAAAGATAAGGTTCTGCCAAAAGCCAGGCTGTCCCTGAGTGGATTAGTCAAGAACAGAAATCAAAGAGTTATATAAAGATCTACTGAAATGTAATATTTTCTTACATAATATGTATAATAAATACTTATATCATTCAACACATTATTTACCCCTTACTGTAACATTTATTTTTTATTAGACTAGGTTTTTAAAAATGAACAAAAAAGGTACTGAAACTTTGTACAGTTCCAGCACCTGCTAGAAAAAAAAGAAAAAAAGAAATTAGTCTGGTCTATACATTCTCAGTCTTTTTCTATGCCTAGATATAGCATGCTCATGTGTACTCAAACCAGGGTCCTAATATACAACGCATTGTTGCTCTGTTGTGGCAGACAAGACTGTGTGCTCACTACACTATTCCCTCTTTCTGCTTATACAAGCAGATTACATTTCTTAGTCGCCCCTGAAATTAGGTAGAGGGCTATATGATTCATTTCCTCTTAATGGAATGTGAACAAAAATAGTATGTCAGTTGCAGGTCTAGCCCTTAAAAACATCCCCCACAATCCTCTAGCCAATTTACTTTCTGTGGTGACCTTGGAAGCAAGGTACAGCCAAACACTGGATAAGGCTTGGTTTCTGATTCACCACTTAAAGAACAGCTGGCTGGAAAATTTTCCAACTCACATCAGACTGGTGTGTAAAAAAATAAATAATTATGCTACGTTGAGACCTCCGATTTTGGGGTAGTTTACAGCAGAAGCTAGTGAGTATTAAGTACCTAAAAGATATGCCTGCTTCGTTCACTGGACATTGTACATCAGCATTTACCTGTTTTTTCTAAATATTTGGACAACATAATTTCTAAAGTTGCATAGCATTTCAGAGTATGGATTTACGATATATAGTACATTTTCTATTGTAAGACAGAGACTTTTCTTATTACACATAACATAGTCATAATTTTGAGTATGGATTTTATATATATTTCTCGATATTTTTGGATAGTTTTCTAGAAATAGAATTATTGGGTCAAATTAAGTATTATTTTCAGATAATACTTAGTAACACTAATCGCTAATATTGCATTACTTGTCTACAATTCATTCTCCACCACTACACCCCACTGACTTTGATCTTGGCCATTTTATTTGATCTAGCCAGTGGAATGTGGGTAGAAATAACCATATGGCTGGTTCCAGTTAAGGTCCTTGACCATTAAACCAGCATGTCTCAGGTAGCATTACCCCTCCTCGATTCAGATATGAAGCTATGTGGTGCATACATGACCCCACATCAGAGCCAGGAATCCAGCAAAGTCCAACCAAGAACAGACAAAAGACAATGTAAATATGAAATAAATAAATAAATATTGATGTGATGTGATGTGATTAATTGAGATTTAGAGGGTGTTTTATATATATGAGGTCTGTCCAGAAAAAGTCCAGCCATTGTTGAGGGTCTATCCAGAAAGTATCCAGCCATAAAATATGAAAAATAGAGTGACTTCCGGCCAAGATGGAGGTGTAGGTGGACGCACTGTTCCTCCTCACACAACCAGAAGAGGAAAAAAAGCAATTTAGAGGGCAAGGGAGCCAGATCTGACAGAAAACTGAACTGAGTGAAAGTCTGACAATCAAGGAGTTAAAGAAGACACATTCATCCAGACCTGTGGGGCGGAGCCGGGTGGAGGGCGCTCGTGGAGATGTGGTTTGTGGAGCAGTGCCAATGGCTCTCCAGCCTCCTGAAGTGGCCCATGGTGGGCATGCCTGGCCAAAGCGTGGCAGGCACAGTCTGCGAGACCGGGGCTGAGACTGGGGGACTGGGGGTCCCTCATTAGCTCACGGATAGACCGGGAGAAAAAGCTGGGGGGCGGAACAGACTGCTTGGCCCACCAACGTAGGGAAATAAAGCCTCAAACCACCGATTAAGGACACCTCTGGGGGTTGAGGCGGCTGCAGGAGGAACTCCCGGCCTCACAGGAGAGTTTGTTGGGGAGACCCACGGGGACCCGGAACTGTGCAGGCTCGCCCACTCACCCGGGAGCCAGCAAGGAGGGGATCAACTTGCTTGTGGGCAGCTGGGGAGGTGCAAAGAGTGAAGCAAGCGCCATTGTTCTCTCAGGCCCCACCCCCACACACAGCGTCACAACACAGTGATGTGGGTTACCCCGCCCCAACACGCAGCGTCACAACACCCGCCCTGGTGAACACCTAAAGCTCCGCCCCTTAAAGTAACAGGCGCACCGAGGGGAAAAAAAAAAAAGGCCCAAACGAGAGAGAAATAAATTGCAGCAAGATAGGGGGGAGCAGAGTCCACTACCTCCTCCCCACAAGTGAAACACCTAGTTGATTTTCTGAGGAACAGAGCGAACTCCCAACAGTATTCCAGCATATATGAAGATTGGTGACCAAGATTGCAGGGGAAATTGAACGATCAGACGCCTGACACA
>PVJI01015858.1:0-39867 GCA_004026765.1 Micronycteris hirsuta
GTGTTTTGAACTCTGCATCTGATAGGTTGGCTATCTCATCTCTTAGTTCTTTTTCTGGAATTTTGATTTGTTCTTTTATTTGGGCCATATTTCTTTGTCTCAGCATACCTGTTAGGTTGTAAGGGGCAGAGCCTTAGGTATTCGCCAGAGTGGGGTAACCCACTTGGCTGCATTGTGGTGCTGTATGTGGCAGGGAGCAGGTCAGAGAGGTAACAGTGCCACTTGCTTAGCTCTTGCCCTGCTTTCAGTCACTTCCTTTGCTTCCCACAAGCAGATTGTGCCCTTTCAGTTGCTGATTCCCAGGTGGGTGGACTTGTGTGCTAGAATTCTAGGACCCTGGTAGGCCCCTCCAATGGACTCTCCTGTGAGAATGGGAGTTTCTCCTGCCACTGTAACCCCCACAGGTTTTTACAGCCAGAGGTTTTGAGGCTTTAGTTTCGCGTGCCGGAACCCTGGGTTGCACACGGTCTGTCTCACTCCCTAGTAGTTCCTCCAGGCTTACCCCCACATGAATGTGGGATATCCTGGTCTGCCAACTGCCTCTTCAACCACACCCTTGACTGCCCCCTTGACCACCCAGTCTTCCAGCTGCAACTTTGTCATGTGTCCTCACTGCCTGGACTTCCCGTCTCTGCCCCTCCTATGTTTCTTTAAGTCTTTTGTCGTTGGGCTTCCATACAGTTTGATTTTCTGGCAGTTCTGGTTATTTTTTGTTTTTAAATTGGTTCTTATCCTTCTTTTGGTTGTGCTAGGAAGCAAAGTGTATCTACCTACAAATCCATCTTGGCTGGAAGCTCTCGGCACCTTTACTTTTAATGCTATTGTATATGACACGGGAATGTACATAAACTTTTTTTCATTGTATAATATATATGATTTTTTTATTGTTACTCTATTATAATTGTCCTGCTTTTTCCCCCTTTAGCTTTTATTCGTTTGTACAGCTTTCAGATGGCATTCAGTAGTCTTTTATAATATGTATTGCTAATTTCTTCATCCAATAAGATCATCGCCTTAATATTTACTACAGCTGTCTGCTGTTTATTAAGCCCAATTGAAGATACAGATATTTTGAGTGAGTTTTCCTAAATATAGTAATTGCTGCCCCATAGTTGGGTAGACTTCATTTTATTTTCTAAATTTAAGTTGCAATATTTCCTTATTTTATCATTTGTCTTTAGATTGGGCATTTAAACTATTGAAGTAAGGCTCATCTAGATACACCACAAATTCTGACTCAAGCCACACTGCTAACTAAATTATCTCTGGCATCTCTTCACTCTATTATCACTAGACCTCGCTACGTATTTTATCACTGCTGAAAGACTTCAGTGTTTTTCTTTTGATTTGCTTATGTCATTAAAACAACTTAATGCCTATGAACAAAAATAAAGCATCCACAGTCTTTCCATTTTAAATTGCTTTTGTTTTTTCTTTTTTTAAATTGTATTTATTTATTTTCAGAGAAAGGAGAAGGGAGGGAGAAAGAGAGGGAGAGACATCGATGTGCCAGAGAAACATCAATGTGTGGTTGCCTCTTGAGTGTCCCCATTGGCCCACAACCCAGGCATGTGCCCTGACAGGGAATGGAACTGGCAACCTTTCGGTTTGTAGGCTGGCACTTAATCCGCTGAGCCACAGCCAAGGCTGTCTTTCCATTTTTGATCACAAGTCTGCTTAATTGTTTTGCTAACTTTTTGTTTTGATATAATTTCAACTTCGAGAAAACTTGCAGGAAGAATAAAGACTTTAATTTTGTATAGCTTTTACTGAGATTTGCCAATTGTTTACATTTTGTCCTACTTTCTTGAGCTGTGCGGGGGGGGGGGGGGCGTGTTTTTTACTGAGCCCTTTAACATCAAGTTGGAGATACTGGATTCTTTTTTTTTTTTAACCATTAACTATTTTATTGTGTACTTCGTAAGAACAAAAACATTCTCTTAAGTAGCAATAGTACAGACACCAAATTCAGGGAATTTAACAATGAAACTGCACTACAGTATTCTCCTTGTCTGCAGGGGATGCATTCCAAGACTGCCAGTGGCTGCCTGAAATTGTGGATAATACCAAATCCTGTTTATACTGTGTTTTGTCATATACATACCTATGATAAAGTTTAATTTATAAATTAGCATAGTGAGAGATTAACAACAATAATTTATTATAAAATAGAGCAATTATAATAATATGCTATAATAAAAGTTATGTGAATATGGCATTATTGGGTAAAATAAAGGTACTTGAATACAAGCACTGTGATACCAGGACACTTGATCTGCTAACCTAGCTAACTATTAAGTGAGTAGTGAGTGGGTGGCATGCACAGTAGGGATATGCTGGACAATGGGATAATTCATGTCCTAGGCAGGATGAAGAAGAACAGTGAAAAGTTTCATTACACTAGTCAGCACCCGATTTGAAACTTATGAATGGTTTATTTCTGGAATTTTCCATTCAATATTTCTGGACCAAGATTGATGAAGGTAACAAACTGCATAAAGGGAAGCTGTAGATGTGGGTATGGGGTGGGCAAGTACTACATTATTTCATTTCCAATCTGTGTTCAAAAAGATAAAGAGAACATTTTTGGAACATACAGTTTTGAACATTTTGAACTTGTTTTCCGTTATCTTTTTATCTTCCAGTACACCTAATTTTTATTTAGTTGGAATCATATTGTATACATATTGTTTTCACTTTATTGTATTTTGCCATATCGCTTTTTAGTCTTTCAAATTATACTTTTAATCATTACATAGTTTTCCATTTAGCCAATTACATCAAAACTGGATGGTTAGGCTTGAAGTTTTAAATTTTGTTGTCTTTTATTTAAGTGGCCAATTAATTTGCTTTAAAGTTTGTTCCATTTGGATTGTATCTTGAGGATAAATGTACAAAAGGCATGAGTATTTCCATGGCTTGATATTTATTATTACTATAGATCTTTCATTGTTAATTCTTTACTCTGAGCACTGTGAGGGGAAGGAATGTACCAAACTTGTATTTATATTCTGAAATTTTAGCATGGTTCCTGATTCCAGTTAATTAATGATAATGTTCCTTGAATTGAATTAAATCTTTTCACATCTGGTTTGTCCTATCTAGTTACTTAACTATGTTTTATTAATTCCAAAGTTCATTTTCTAACTTTTAAAAACTCAAATCTGGATATGTCTAACAATTGATGGCATGTAATGCAGGTTATTCTTTTCATCTTTTAGAGGAACATAAAACAGTGATGGGTTTTTTGTTTTTTTTTTTGTTTTTTTGTTTTTTTAGAGGAACATAAAACGTGGTTCTGTTTTCAGTCACTGGCATCATATTTTCACTTATTACAGTAATTTGTCTTTAATTTTTACTACTCCTAGCCACATATACAAATAGGAATTAATATCAGATGTAGATTCTCTTTCTCTACACTTGCAGATTGTTCTTCTCTTTGATTCAGTGTTTTGTATAATATACCTCTTTTCATTTGGTGTCAGTCTTCTCATTTGTACTGAAGTGGTAAGTTGACTTTGAGTTGTAGTTATAATCTGCTTTCCTGCTTTCTGTTGATTTTACGCAGAGTAGTCTTGGCTGTTCTATTTTTAGAGCTGTTAGAGAATCTCCTTGTACTTTTATATACCATTGTTTTAATTTTTAGAGTCATGTGTTATGATACTGGAACCCTAAAAAAATTGGAGAAATGATATTTTAGAAGCTTTTAGGTTTCTAAGTAATTTTTAAAATCTGTAGATAAATTATTAATATTGATATGAGTTAGCAAAATAGCTCAATATAAAATCAGTAGTTAAAAGTTGACTGCATTGAACCCCGGCTGGTGTAGCTCAGTGGATTGAGCGCAGGCTGGGAACCAGAGGGTCCCGGTTCGATTCCCAGTCGGGGCACATGCCTGGGTTGCAGGCCAGGTCCCCAATGAGGGCCATGTGAGAGGCAACCATACATTGCTCTTTCTCCCTTCCTTCTCCTCTCTCTGAAAATAAATAAATAAAATCTTTAAAAAAAAAAAAAGTTGACTGCATTGCTATTCATAGCAATAATCAGCTAAATACCATTTATAAAAGTAAGGCAGAAACTATCAAGTTCCTGGGAGTAACTATAACATCATGTTCAAATCTGTGGGAAAGTATAAAACTTCATTGAAAGACATTAAAGAGAAACTAAATAAATGGGGAGCTAATGCCTTTTTATCCATGAATATGGCATATCATAAAGAAGTTTTTCTTAAAACTGATGTCTAAATTCAGTGTTTCATTCAAAATGTCATGGATGTTCAAGATATATCATACACTTATTCCAGTTTATGTATGGGAGACCAAAGAACCTAGAATAGGCAGGGCACTTATTAATAAGGAAGAAGTGGAGTGGTGATGATGTGCATGCACTTACTCAGTCAGATGTAAAATTTAGTATTTAAGGCAATGTGATATATAGCATTGGGATAGGCACACTGACCAATAGAATAGAATACAGAGCCCCCAAACCACAGACTTCTGGCTTGAAGCTGTCCTTCCAACATGGTAGCTAGATGAGGCCATTGGATGCTTGAAATTTGGCTGGTCTGAGTTGAGATGTACTGGTCTAGAAGATGAGAAAAGTCTTCCCTGAGAAGTTTTGTTTTAAGTTAGATCTGATAGATGAATGGGGCTTAACTACAGGACTATTTCAACGGATGGAAGACTGTTTAATGTTGAATGAATAGAATGTTCGTGTGGTGAGAGGGAACATGGTATGTGTTCTTAAAGGAGGTCACTGCAGCTGGTCATTGATCTAAGGCAGTGTTGGCATACTTTTATTATCTGTATAGAGCCAGATAATAAATATTTTAAGCTTTGAGGGTAATACAGCCGCTGTTAAAACTACTAAAATCTGCTGTTGCATTACAGTAGCAGCCATAGAGAATTTTTAAATGGATGAGTTATGGCTATTTTCAAATACAAGAAGCAGACTGGATTGAACCCCCAGGCTGTAGTTTTGCTGACCCATGATCTATGGGAGAGAATAGTACAAGGAGAGATTTGAGAATAGGGACTAGACTCAGATCTTTTTAGCAATGTTAGGAATTTTTGTTATTTAGCCTAAGAGTAATTTGAAACTAGACAGTGAGTGAATTTGAAATCACTTGGTTTTAGTGTGGAGAGGGGACTGAGTGATACGGAAAACCAGTTGGTGTATTATAGTAGTCTAAATGAACCATGACGAAAGCTTTGAGTGTTGGAGTAGGGAGGGAAAATATTGGCAGTGGATAGAATGGGATGGATTGGAGAGATACTTAAAATCCATAATATTTTATGATGTTTTGTATATGTTGGGGAAGGGTGAGGATGATGAAAAAAGATAGGAAAGGTAGTTTATTGGTTTCTAGCTTGTGCACCTTCATCAGTGCCAATGCTGTTCATGATGTAGAGCATAGGAAATTTACCCAGTGTGGAGTTGAGGTGTGGAAATTATAACTTCGGTTTTAGAGTCCAAGGGGAGATGTCAATTTGGCAGTTAGATAATATGAGTTCTTAGAGGAGGGGTCTGAGTTGAAGTTACATATTTAGGAGACAGTGAAGGTAGTGATGGCAGTAGGTGAATGACCTAGAGTGAATACAAAAAAGTGCGTATCAGAGCATTGAGGAACTGTTGGTGTTGAATAAACAAGTAGCAGAGAGAATTCTTACGAACAGTAAGTAGAGAGTAAGAATAAACCACTAACCCTTTCTTAGCTGAGGGCTTCACCTGTAAAATAGGAATAACAGGTAGGGCTTGACTTCAACTTGTTTAATTTTTTTTTTTACTTTATGAAGTGATACACATTTAGTGGAAAACATACTTCAAATTTTGAATTTTGATTGTTTCCGGGTTACTCCCTTATGATGCTGGGCAGTGGCAGTAAGCCACTGCTTCCAATCAGGCATGCAATCACAAGGGTAAGTAATCGATACTCTACAGTGTACTGTGCTACCAGTGTTCTGAGCACATTTGAGGCTAAACTATGATGTTCAGTAGGTTAGGTATATTAAGTGCATTTTTGACTTGTGATATTTTCAACTCATGATTGGTTTATTGGGATGTAACTTCATCATAAGTTGAGGAGGATAAGTATAATTCTTCTCTTGGAATTGTGCTAGAAATTGGAACTATGTGTTTCAAGAGCCTGGCATATAGCAGTGCTATTACAGTGTGTGCCAGGCCTGAAGTATTCCTGTATACTGTGCCTGTACTTTAGAATAGTCCTTTGTCCCATTGCTGGATTAGTTTTCTGACTCATTTTTAAAATTAAATAATTCTATGATTTCTGATCCTGAGTGTATGCACGTCTTAGCTTTTTTTCTCTTAAGAGAAAAAGGATATTTTCGTTGTGAATCTCCATTATTTGATTCTAAGTTGGAAGCCATAGTCGAGGAATTTTTTCTCAGACATAGAAAATCATAACTTTTGGGCATTGTTGGCATCTAAGGAAGGCTCAGAGATTGTTTCTAACAGCTTAGTTGTTATTCCTGCCAATCAGAGAAGGTCTTGTGCTTGATGGTCTTTGATTCTATACTCCAAAGTGAGTTTAGTGTTAGTTACGAAAAGAAAACCTCTGAGACATTTTCTGATTGCAACCATCAGTGGGAATTTTTTTTTAAAATTATGACCTATTTATACACGTAAATACTTCTACAATAGATGAAATTTCACAAAACAATACTTAATCTCTGCTGTGTACGTTGTTTTGATTTTCTATTCTGTTACAGTGGTTGGGGGGAGTGCTGGTTGTAACCTACCAAATTAACTTTGTAACCTGGTGTTTGAAAGCAGTGCTTTAAGAGAATAGACTGAATGAGAAAAACTTTGGATATATTGATAAAATTGCCAGTGTTCAAACACATCTATCCGTTGAAGTTAGTTACACCTGTGTTTAAAAAGCTAGTTTGTTTTTTCTTCGGTATCTGTTTCAGTGCTGTCAGCTTGATTCAGAGAGATAGTGAATAGTAAAATCCTTGATGATTCATGGTGCATTAGTGTTAAGTTGATATTCTGATGATTTTCATTTTCAGCTTTTTAAATTGTTTTCCTTTCTTGTTTCTAGGTCTTGAATTTTCTCATACTCTTATTTATATTAGCAACTACCAATGCCTGATTTAGTCTCAAATGTTCTTTCCAGTGTATATTATTTTCTTTGTATTTTACTGCTCCATTGTTATAAACCCCACTGTCAGATAGTGTATTAGAAGACTCTGCTGCTTTAGCTATTGTAATAGGATTTGGAGCCTGTTTGGGAATGAATACTAAAATAGGCATGTTTTCTTTAAAAAAAAAAATACTGACTAGATATCTCTCTGTATATATTGAGTCATAATATATTAAGTTTAGGAAATAGTGAATCGATACCATGCTATTAATTTGGTACATCATTTAGAATGTAGTAAAGTCTTAGGTTTAGAATTATTTGACTTCTGCCTGCTAGAACCTCAGTATTTATTAAGGAAAATCCCTTTTTAAAACACTGTTAACCCAACAGTGGTAACCAGAACTTTCTCTTGATCCATGAATTGTTCATTTAGGTATAGAAGTAACGAAATCTGTGAAAAGCTCAATATTAAGCTTTTGTTTGTATCAAAATGCACAAGTTACAGGGTAAGTACTTTTCATTTTTAGTGTATATCACTTAACCTCTTGACAGTCATTTTCAAGAAACTAAGTTCTTGAAAAAATTAAAATTAAGGCTAAATAAAACTTGTATACTAAAAAGCTTTGTGTAGAAAGAGCAATACTTACAGATCCATAAAGATAGGGTAGGCTTGCACTTGCTTAATTGGCAAGGTCTTCTTATAAAATCTTAAGCTGCTTGAAAGTTTTAGATGTTTTTTAACTTATTTTTTGGGAATACCTTGGTTAGATTTCTTGGCAGTTGATATAGGATCTCTGTTATATGCATTACCTGCAGACAATTCCTTTAGGAGAGAGATCTCTCATGAGGGTAACTTTTGTAAAGGAAGTATGTTCAGAGAAATGAGAAAGCTGCTTTCCCAGACCCCTCATCCAGCATCTTTCCCAGCCTCTTTGCTCTGAGTTGAGTCCTATATCCATCCATTCCTAACCAGTAAATTCTGGCCAGAGTAATAGAATTATGCTGTTGAATGTAGTCCCAAGCCTTTATCCTTGGGCCTCTGAGTGAAATTGGCTTTCCCCAAATTGGGATGGAATTTCTAAAGGATGAAAACCACAGTGTCTACTATAGTCAACATTTATATCTTATTTATGGTTGATCTCCATGGCCTAGCACAGTATATTGTATTGTGATCAGTTTAAGTCAATATGAGTATATGGCTTTGTTTTTGTAGTGATAATAAAAGAATGCTTTATATGTTTGTTTAATAATTAGAATTTATTTTAATTCAAGGAAGCTCTGATTTTATATTCAACAAGCATCTTACTGAATGCCCACTATGCCTAAACAGTGTCTGAAGCTAAGGATGCAAGAGTGACTTAAGTTACTGATTCTGCTCTCAAGGAACTCTGTCTAGTAAAATTGATTTTGTTGGAAATTAAACATTTAAAAAATATTTTTAGCAAGGTTAGCTAAACTTCTGGTTCTTTTTCATTGCATTTGGATAGCATTTAGTGGGACGTTTTTAAACCATATCTATTTCTTACTGGCTAATTGGCTAAATTGGTCTGATTGAAGAGTTCTGTGGTTCTAAAATTTCTCATCAGCTTAAAATTGGTTTCTTTGTAGTGTTTCTGGTGCTGGCTACATTAATGTATGGAATTATATAAGTGTAGATATATCATATGAGTATTTCTGCCAATATTTTACTGTTGGCTATGTCTTCTGTGCTGTCTGACCATGATTTTTTTACTTTTCAAATTCTGATTAAAATGTGACTTAAGTGGTTAATTTTTAAAGTATATTTTTGATTCATGTGTTCAGTTGAGACTTAATTTAAAAGATTGTGTCAATGGTATGCTTCTTTTCACTAATTTAAAAGCAAGTATAAATTTCTTAAGTTTGGCTTTCTGTTCAAACTTAATTTTTTCTTAGTTTTTATAGCACATTGAATTATTAGCACAAATTATTGAAATTACTCTTATTTCTGCAGCATATTAATTATAATTCTTAGAATATATTTAGTTCACATATTAAAGAGACACTTCTATAACAGCAGTGATTTTCAATTGGTGTGCTGCAGGAGGCACACTGCAGAATTTTTAAAACATGCAATACCTGACTATTTAGTCAAGAGCACTGACCTCTTTTCCCTTAGATTGTTAAACTTAAAAAATGACAACAGTCAATATAACAATAGCTGTCCGGTGTGAATGAATCAAAATTATACCTATTTGTGGCCCGGCTGGTGTAGCTCAGTGGATTGAGTGCAGGCTGGGAACCAGGGGGTCCTGGTTCGATTTCCAGTCAGGGCACATGCCTGGGTTGCAGGCCAGGTCCCCAGTGAGGGCCATGTGAGAGGCAACCATACGTTGCTCTTTCTCCTTCCCTTCTCCTCTCTCTAAAAATAAAATAAAATAAAGTCTTTAAAAAAAATTATACCTATTTGTCGGATTGGCAAAAAATGTAGTTTTTGGTATACCACAGAATTTCAGTAATTGATTTATGTGTGCCATGAGATGAAAAAGGTTGAAAATTACTGACGTGTTCTTACTACAATTTTATATCAATGAACAGTTGTTACTATTGCAAGACTTATAGGTAAGTTTATAGGGTGGTCAGTTTTATGTGCTTCAATATTTGGTTCACTACGTATTGTTCCACTCAATCCAGTTAGAGTTATTTTTACAATTAGTATAGTTTTGTAAATAGGACTTAATTTATGTGACTGTGAGGAGAAGCTCCAGTAGAGAGAATTGCTTTTTAAAGCAGTAATTTTTGATGTTTCCAGTTCTTAGAGCAAAATAAAAGGACATGACCAAAGTGATCTTGTGATTTTTATCTTACTTTATCCAAATAGAAAGCACCTTGCATACTTTGTATAAAGTAATATGTTTTCAGCTTTTTTGAAATTGTTCTTTGCCTTTAAAAATCTGAGGACTTATATAGGTATTTTCCTTGAAAAAAATGCATATGCACAAAATTTTATTGGAGTTTTAAGGGTTTAATATATTTGCCCAAGCTGTGAACCAACTTAAGAACCTCTGTTGATGTTAGGATGGAGGAGGACAATTGAAATTTTTATTCATTCTTTTACTGATGTTCTGATTGGCAAGCATTAGAGTAACAGAAATTACCTAACAGCTGAGATAGGAAGCAAAGGGAGCAAGAAGGGTTTTAAGAATTAAATGCTGGGTATAATATAAAACTTACTTTAGTTTGAATATACTTTTAAAATACATATTTGGGAAGCTGGGAAGAAATCCACCCATTATTCACTTGAATAGCTAGGTTTTTTTGCTAGGACCCTCTCCAGGTGACTTGAGGTTTATTTTTTTGTTTGTGAAGTTGTTAATGGCATTAATAAAATACTTGCCAGTTAGATGGTATATGTTGAAATGCTTAATGGGAACATGCTGTCTTAGAGATTAATTAATGCTAGAACCAGTTTGTTTGTTAATGTATACAAGAATCCAGACCAGATTTATTTACCTGCAGTTATTTCTCTTCACTCTTTTCACCTATGTCAGCTTAAAGGGTGAAAGAGCCTTCACAACATCTCTGATGTTTGAAGTGTGTTTGGATTCTCATCCTGCACCTACAGCCTTCATAGATTTTTAAAAGGGGGTTAGGTAAACCTTTATGGAGTCCTGGCTCCTACTAAAGGCTTCTTTCTTATGTTGATGTGTTATGCTATGGTGTAATAGTTGATTCCTCCCACCTAAAGTAATCACTTTATAGTAGTTTTATCACTTTGTAGTTTAATGTTTTGTTTTTCTTACTGCATTGTAATCTTTTTGAAGACAGATATGATTATCATCAAATATTGACCTAATTTAAAGTTAAAATTCTCAGACTTCCAAAATATATCCATGGCTATCTCCCAAACTTGGCTTTCTTGGTTTTTGTTTTTATTAACTTAGCACAATGGTTCTCAGCCAGGGTCAATTTTACCCTCCAGAGATCTTCTGGCAAGACATCTGGGGATATTTTAGGCTGTTAAAACTAGGATGGGTACTTGCTACTAGTATGTATTGTGTAGAGGACAGGGATGCAGCTAAGTCTCCTGTAACAGTCTACAACAAATGATTATACAACCCAAAATGTCAGTAATACTGTATTGGTCTTTACAGAAGTTGAGACATCTGTATATAGAATGTGGTCTTTAATGAAATTCCTGTGTAGTTCTAGAAGTCACTCATACAAGGCATGTTTGTACCTGCTTGTTAGGAAAGGAGGTTTTTCCTTCATAGGTCACAGATTTTACTTCCCTATCCTCGCCATGATTGGGTAAATATATATATTCAGGAAGGAACTACTGTGGACCAAAGCTACATGCTATTGCTCTATGTCCTACTTAGCTGATTTGTATTCCACTGTAAAATATGTTTTCCTTTCATTGTCACAATCTTACTTGAGGTTGCCATTACTTCTTACTTAGATTATTGCAATGACTTTTCTAAAAAATCATTTTAATTTGAGGTAATTGTAGATTGACATTCCATTGTAAGATAATGCAAAGGTAATGCACACTTTGCCCAATTTCCCACAAAGGTAATACCTTCTAAAATCATAGTGCAATATTATAAGGGTGTTGACATTGATGTGATCCACAGATATTATTTAGATTTCCCCAGTTTTACTTGTACTCATTACTGATTGTATTCAGTTCTGTGTAGTTTTTCACATGTAGGTTTGTATATCTACCATCACAGTCAAGATACAAAATAATTCTGTCACCAACAAATCTTTCCTGTTTCCCTTTTACATCCATACCTTCCCCTCTCATTCCTTTCCATACATAATACCTGGCAACCCCTAATTGGTTTTCCTTTTTTTTAAGATTTTATTTATTTATTTTTAGAGAGAGGAGAAGGGAGGGAGAAAGAGCAATGTATGGTTGCTTCTCACACAGCCCCCACTGGGGTCCTGGCTCGCAACCCAGGCATGTGCCCCGACTGGGAATCAAACCGGGACCCTCAGGTTCCCAGCCAGCGCTCAGTCCACTGAGCTACACCAGCCAGGCGGTTTTCCTTTTTGTCATTTTATAATTTTGCCAGTTTCAGAATGTTCTATAAATGGGATCATAGAGTATGTAGCTTTCTGGGGTTGATTTTTGTTTTTTTTTTTTCATTCAGTATAATTCCCTTGAGCCCTGGGTGGTGTAGCTCAGTGGATTGAGCGTAGGCTGGGAACCAAAGGGTCCCAGTTTGATTCCCATTTGGGGCACATGCCTGGGTTGAAGGCCAGGTCCCCAGTGAGGGCCATGTGAGAGGCAACCATACATTGCCATTTCTCCCTCTCTTCCTCCCTCCCTCCCTTCTCCTCTCTCTAAAAAATAAATAAATAAAATCTTTTAAAAAAAAGTATAATTCCCTTGAGATTCAGACAAGTTGTTGCATAAATCAATAGTTTGTCTCTTTTTATTGCTGAGTAATATTCCATGTGTGAATATAGCAGTTTTCAATCAAGTACAGATTTTTATGTAAACATAACTTTTCATTTCTCTGGGATAAATGCCTAAGAGCACAGTTGCTGGGTCATATGGTAATTTCATACTTAGTCTTATAAGAAACTTTTTTAGAGTGGGTGTACTAGTTTAAATTCCTGCCAGCAAGGTATAATGGGTCCAGTTTCTCGGTATCCTCACCAGCATTGGTGATGCAGTAACTTTTTAATTAAGTTTCTGTGTCTCCTGTTAACCCTTGTTTGAAACTATACTTTTAAGTTGCTTTCTGGGAGATACTGTTAATGGACATGCCTAATCTCTCCCTACAAAATACTTGTAGCCTCTGTATCAAGTTCAGATTCCTTAGAGACCTAAAGCCATTTGCATTGTGGTTCTCGCCTACTTTTCTAACCTCATTGTGCATTTCTATATGTATTTTTTAGTTCCAGGTGTGTTAAAATAGATGCAAAATTGTAGCTATTTCAGAGCTCTTGTGATGATTAGGTGATGCATATAATATTACCAAGTACCTACCATATTTTTTGAACTATAAGATGCAAATTCCCCACCCCCCCCAAATTTGGGAGGGAAATGGGGGTGTGTTATAGTCTGAATGTAGCTGAATTATAGTCTGAATGTTACTTATGTTATTAAATATTTTATCACATTTTTTGCTTCAGATTTTTTTTCCTATTTTCCTCCTCTAAAACCTAGGTGCGTCTTATGGTCTGATCAAATACAGTAATATATAGTAAGCAGTAAATAAATAAATGATAGTTTCTAGTAATTCCTAAGTGCTTATGCTGACATATGGTAGGCACTCAAATGTTTAGATGAGTAAATGACCTATAGATAGATAAGATTCTCTCTAAATTCCTGAAATGTCCTTGACCTCATCTCTACTTTTGAAGTCTGGGTTTAAGCCTTATACCTAATTATTTTGACACTTAATCATATAATGTTGTGTATGTGCTACTAATTAAATGACTGGTAGTGAGATGTTTACTCTTCATAATAGATTATATATTTCTTGAGAGTGTTTAACTTTACTTCCACTGATTATTATATCCTGCACAATATCTAGCATAATGCACGTAATTGCTAAGTTCTTACACACTGTTGAAAGTATCACTTTATATCTAAATGAATTCACATAGAGTTGGCTGTTTAATTCTTCTTGTAGTTTTGTAATAATCATTATTTTGAATGAGTCCTGATTTTATTAGTTCAGATGCTTAAGTTTAGGCACACCTATACAGTGACTACCATAGGAATGAAGAATTAGATATAATGAAATTGTTTGCAGAAAATGATAAGTAAACCAACAATAATTTGTATATTTATCAACAAATTTTATATGGTAAAGGTTTTCTCTAGTTCCTGTTTAAAATTTTGTTTCTGTCAGTATTTACTGAGAACATCTACCATATCCTAGATATTGTGTCAGGTACAGGTACCAAAAATGGGAAAAGTGTATATATTCTAGATAGTATTTACCAACAGAGCTTATGCATTTGTTGTGGAGAGAAAAGGAAAACAGAAAATAAGGTCGACTCTTGTAGATTTATGGTTTAAGCACCTGGGTGGGTTTACTGAGATAGTGATGACTAAGGGTACAGGGTTTCAGATCAGATTGAATCAAGACATCTGTTTTGTGCCCTTTTTTTTTCCTTTAAATTTTATTTGTTTGTGTATTTTTTTGGAGAGAGGGAATGAGGGAGGGTTGGAAACAGAAACATTGATTTGTTCCACTTATTTATGCGCTCATTGGTTGCTTCCTGTGTATACCTTGACCGGAAATTGAACACACAGCCTTGGCATATTGGGATGACGCTCTAACCAACTGGCTACCAGGTTAGGGTTGTTTTGTGCCTTTTATGTTACATTTAAAATATGTTGACATCCCAGTGGAAGTATAAAAGATTATGAATCTGGTACTCAGAGGAAGAGTTACCAGGATGTAAAAGGATTTAAATATATGGGATTAAGACTGCAATGAACATAGAAGTACATATATCTTTATGAATAAGTGTTTTCAAATTTTTCAGGTAGATACCCAGAAGAGGGATTGCTGGGTCATATGGTAACTCTATTCCTATTCCTAATTTTTTGAGGAACCTCCCTACTCATTTCCATAGTGGCTGTACCAGTTTACATTCCTACCAGCAGTGTGTGAGGGTTCCTTTTTCTCTGCAACCTCTCCAACACTTATTACTTGTCTTGTTAATAATTGCCATTCTAACAAATGAGAGGTGGTATCTCATTGTGGTTTTTATTTACATTTCCCTAATAGCTAGTGAAGTTGAGCATCTTTTCATATATCTGCTGGCCATTTGTATGTCTTGGAAAAAGTGTCTGTTCAGGTCCTCTGCCCATTTTGTAATTGGATTGTTTTCGTTTTTTGTCATTGTTGGGTTTGTGAGTTCTTTTTGTATTTTAGCTATTAACCCCTTATCAGATGTGTTTGCTTCTTATCTTGCCCCTTATCTTCTCCCATTTGGTTGATTTCATTGTTATTTTGATGATGGTTTCTTTTGCTGTACAGAAGCTTTTTAGTTTGATATAGTCCCATTCATTTTTGCTTGTACTTCCCTTCCCTTTGAAGTCAAAGTCATAAATAAAATTCTAAGACCAAGGTTCATAATTTTAGTACCTATGTTTTCTTGTATATATTTTATTATTTTGAGTTAATTTTATGTATGGTGACAAATAGCCATCTAGTTCCATTCATTTGCATGTGACTTTCCAGTATCCTTCAGTAGGTGATTGGATAAAGAAGATGTGGTACATATATACAGTGGAATACTACTCAGCCATCAGGAAAGATGAAATACTGCCATTTGTGACAATATGGGTGGATCTTGAGGATATCATGCTAAGCAAAATCAGTTAGGTGGAAAGAGCCAAGAACCATATGATTTCACTCATATGTGGTATATAAAACTGAAAGCAACAAATATATAAGACAAACAAAAACTCATAGACACAGACAACAGTATGGTGGTTACCAGAGGAAAAGGCGGGAGGGGGGATAGGAAAGGGTAAAGGCAGTCAAGTACATATACGGTAACAGAAAGAGACTTGATTTTGGGTGCTGAACACACAATGCAATGTACACTTGATATCTGTATGATTTTATTAACCAATGTCACCACAATAAATTTAATAAAATTTCAAAAATAAAGCTGTGGGATTAGATAAATTCATGTAAGGGAAGAGTACAGCTAGATAAGAGAGGAATCAGAACTAAGTTTGAGTAGACCAAGAACAGTTGTTGGCAGATGAAACAAAAGGGAATCCTGGTGAGAAAGGAAAAAGTAATGAAGAGTAGTGACATGGGAGCCAGGAGAACAAATGTTTAAGAAGGAAGTAGTCAAGAAAGAAAGTTGCTGAGAGCTCAAGGATGAAGAGAAAAGTTACTTTTTGATTTGAGAGTGCAGAAAGTACCTGATCTTGACAAGCAGATCAGTGGAATGGAAGAGAAAAAGTAGATGAAAATAGGCTGAAGAATGAATGGAATGTGAAAAACAGGAATAAATGTAGACAACATCTTCAAGAAGTTTTGCTGTGAAAGAGCAAGAACTGGGGAAGAAACTGGGGGTCAGTGTGGGATCAAAAGAGGGTTTTCATGTTTTTAAAAAGGAGAGTTATTAGAGATTTTACATGTTCATAAGAATGACCCAGGAGAGGGACAGATTGCTATATGAGAAAAGGGATACGGAATAGGGGTTACTTGTATAGTTGAAAGCTTTTTGCCTTGAAGACAGCTCCATTGTTAACATTGCTCTTTTAAAAACAAGAAAGCATTACTTTCCCTATCCTTTTATTTTCAACATTGGGAATCTCTTTTGTTTCGGCATGTGTTTAGTCAGGTTTAGTTTTATACCAAGTCTGAGAATCTTTTGTAGCTGATATTCCACTCATATTTCTTTTGACAATTTTCACTTTTTGTTTTCTATTTTTGTTCATTAGCAACAAAAAGAAAAAAGAAGAAAACCTATTAGTATGTGTGCTCCTTATTTTTATTTTTAGATTTATATTGAACCCATATTTCAGTTTATCATCCTTACTCTCCCATAGTACATCATGATACTCTATAATGCATTAGTATAATTACCTTATATCTTATATTTCCCTCCCCACCCTTTAGAGTAGGTTGAGACTTTGGGTTCTGGCCTGTTATCAAATTGCTTTTATATTTTGTAGCTTTACCCACAAAATGTAGGTTATATTCTACAATATTTAACAGCTATACCACTGTAACTTAGTTTTATGTTCAACTGTAATACAGCTTTTTGTTGACAACATTTCCATTGTGTGTTTAAGATTTTTCAGGAGTTTGAGAGTGCTGTATTTTAAATACTAACATTTACATATTTCATAACTTTAAATCTGTAATAATCTATTGCTTGTTATACTCATCTGAGTGAAATACTGCTAAGTAAAGAATTTCTGACACATCATTTTTCAAGAACATTCCTGAGTCTTCTGCCATCCCAATTTTCCTGAGAACTTTGAGGCTAGGCTGGTATTTTCCCTCCACCATTGGTCATTGTTTTCTTCTGCCTGGATGCATTTAAAATCTTTGAAGCTTACTGAGTTCAGCATGACGTCTGTAACTTAATGGTTCACATCTATTTGTTGTTTATCTTTCTTAGTAAATGGTGAGATCAATATACAAATTAAGTTTATTATTTCAGAAGACACCTCAAATATATTTCTACTTTTTTCTTGATCTTTGGAGTATGTTGATGAACAAAGCAGATAAATTTTCCTGCCCTTGTATGAAGCTTAAATTCTATCAGGGAGACACTAAATAAAATAACTATATGAGTAAATTATATAAGTAGGCAGAGAAAGCAATGTAAGAGGGATCAGTAATACTGGGCAGGAGCTAGACTTAATGGGACAGTCAACACAGACCTCATTGAGAAGGTGAAAAGAACAGTCACTGCAAAAGACCTAAGTCACCCTGGCTGGTGTGGCTCAGTGGATTGAGTGTGGCCTGTGAATCAAAGGGTTTCTGGTTTGATTCCCAGTCAGGGCACATGCCTGGGTTGTGGGTCAGGTCCCCACTATGGGATGCGCAAGAGACAACCGCTGATGTTTCTCTCCCTTACTTCCCCTCTTTCTAAAAATAAATAAATAAAATCTTTAAAAAAAAAACAAAAAGAGCCCCAAGTCAGGAGCATATCAAGGCATGTAGAGATACATTTCCTTAACAGTTAGAAATAGGATGAAAGAGAAAAGAGGAGTCAAGGATGACTCCCCAAAATTTTTGCTGAGCAACTGAAAAAATGGAATTGCCAGCAGCTGAGATGGAGAAGGGTGTGGATAAAGCACATTTTAAGAAAATCATCTGGAGTTTAGTTTTTTGCACGTGTTAAGAAAGAAATATATCTGTCATAGACATTCATGTGAAGATGTCAGGTAGAATGTTTCAAGTAAGTCTAGAGTTCAGGAGAAAGAGCTGAACTGGGAGTATTAATTTGGGTTATTAGCATATGGATGACATTACCAAGAGGGTGAATATAGATGCTGAGATAAAAAGACAGTCAGGGACTGAAGCCTGGGGTATTCACATTACAAGATGGGTGAGGAATGACCAGCAAAGGAGACTAATAAAGAGAGAGTGAGTGAGATCTCCTGAAAAGTACGGTGAAGAGTGACTGCTGAAAGTCAGGTAGGATAAGAACTGAAAAACAGTCACCAGCTACCTTAGTTAGAACATTTGAGAGTAATAGACTAATGTGAATACCATATTTTTCAGACTATAAGACGCACTTGGTTTTAGAGGAGGAAAAGAGGGGGAAAAGTTTTGAAGCAAAAAATGTGGTAAAATATTTTACCTGCTCCTGCCTCCTGTGACCCTGCTCCATTGCCGCATCCCCGTTTTCCTCCCAAATTTGGGGGTGAGTGTGTCTTATACTCTGAAAAATACGGTACATAGTAAGGTATTGATGACTACTGTGGAGTTTGTCAGCAAAAGTAAGTTACATTATGGGGCACGTAGCTAAAAAGGAGAGGAAAATTGAGAATTCTTTTAAAACTGGGAGTAAAGAGGAGTTTGTTTTTGTATGTAGCACAGAGATGATACAGGAGAAATGTGAACTCTGATGATCTTTCCCACTTTGTTCTGATCTTTTCAATCATGTTGAGTCTTTTACTAAAGTTTTCATTTCTTTTTTAAGATTTTATTTATTTATTTTTAGACAGAGGGGAAGGGAGGGAGAAAGGGAGAGAAACAGCAATGTGTGGTTGCCTCTCACATGGCCCTTACTGGGGACCCGGCCTGCAACCCAGGCATGTGCCCCAACTGGGAATTGAACCAGGACCTCTTGGTTCCCAGCCCGCGCTCAATCCACTGAGCTACACCAGCCAGACAAGTTTTCATTTCTTTAATGGGTTTTTTCCCTTCAGTTTCTTTACATTTTACCTCCTGTTGTCTTGTTTCTTCAATCTTTTATTTCAAGAATTCCATCTTGAGAGAATAGGATTGGTTCTTTGAAAGTTTTGTCAACTACTTTTTGCTACTTAAGATTTCTTCAGGTTGTTGGTTACAGATGAAGTTAAGTATTGTGTTTTTCTAAACGTTACTGATTATAGTATTCATTTGAGGAACGTTGCTTAGGTACCCTTGTGGTGACTGATATTACTGCGTCGGGGAGCAATTTCTGGAAAGAGCTATTTATTTACCTTTTCCTGGTCTTGTTCGCTTATACTAATAATCATTTTTAAATATTTGCTGGACAGTTAATTGATAATGTTATTTATATTATCTGTTATTGAGATGCTTATTTTACTGCGGATATGCTTTTGCAGATCTGAGATTTACTTAAATGGCCAGAAAGACTGTGGGCATTTACTTAGGCAGAAGTTAAGATACATGTGAATGTGGTAATGAATCAAAAGTTGGATTATCAGTAATTAGATTTTGTTTTCCCACAGGCACAATTATTTAATTTGGGCTGCCATTTCTGACTAATGGTTGATCATAAGCTGTAGATATAAATGAGTAAATAACCATACTCATCTTTTTCCTGCATTTCAGAGAATCTTAATAACAGTTGTAATCATCTAGTCTTAGATGGTTTAATTTATGAAATAGGTTTTCAATTATATATATAATTTTGAATTGGTATAAATTTCTAGCTGTAGATCAGCAACTCTTAACCAAAGTAGTGTATATCATAATTAGGAGAGCTATTCAAAATCCAAATGTGTCAAAAGAACTCCCTGAAGGGATTCTGATGCTTAAGAACTATTACTTATAGAAAAAAGGAATTGTATACATTTTTATTCATTATAAAAGGAGTGTCTAATCCAAAACTTTTATGGCATAGAATTTTTTTTATCAGTGCAATTAGTAGAAAAATTAGTAAAGTCACATGAGTTTTTATGTTCTCCCCACCAATATGTAAGAATTATAACTTTAGTATTGGGGAAGTCCTCTTAGTAAATTACTCCTTTAGAATTTGCCAGAAATTCAATGCTATAAGCAAGCCACTTAGCCTTTCATGATCTTAGATTACTAGCCCTGGATATTGATGTAACTACAGAATTAAATAACTTGCCTTTGTAACTTTATGGACTTTTGGGAATATAGTCTGAGCATTTGCCAGAGAAGCTACATTATTTTGCTTCTCTGTCTCCACTCTCCAATTCGAGTAAAGAATTTAAGGGATTCCTAGATAAAGATTACACGTTTCTTTTTCCTGTAACCCCAAAGGTAAGAGTGGGATGATTTCAGAGTCATCTCTGAGATTAGATTGGTTCCTAAAGAGCATTATTAAAAAGAGGATTTCTAAAGAGTTCATTGGAACAGTTAGGACTAGCTAGCTTATTTTTAAAACTTTAGGTAGCGTTACAAAATGTTAAAATCTCTTCACCTCTTCTCTTCATTCCTGCCATAGGTTAGACATTCCTATTTTCATTAATACTTAAGTGTAATATTTTCACCACTGTATTATCTCTCCAAAAATCCATCTTTGCCTCAGTTTTCACTTGTCTAATCAAATGGTGCAACTTAGTAGTTTGCAGGCTGAAAATACAAAGTACCTTAGTGCTCCTGAGAAAGAGAGGACTCAGCCAATGTACCCCTACTTGAGTTTTGAAATTACAGTCTCTTCATTTTCACATCCTTGCACATTGTTCTGTTTTGGTGGTGGTGGTAGTGGTGGTAGTGGTAGTGGAAGGATCATTTCAGGAATAAGGATCCCCATACTACTTCATTTGGTTGGGTTAGTTCTTGAGCCAGAGCAAACACTCCAATGCTCTGATGGCAGCATTCCAGACATCTAGTTATATTGTATGTAATCTGAATCACCAGAGTGATAGTATGAGGATTTAGAAATTGGATTTAAAGAGCTCTGAAGGTTTGCTAGGTGGAGCAACCTGAAATTGAAAGTAAGAAAGGACTTAGTTTAATTATTCAAGCTATCCAGAGACTTAGAAGAATACATTGGGGGATCCATCCAAAGGAGAGACTCTTCCAGAAACAATGGGAAATTAAGATGAGGATTGTTGCTTTTAGGCTTTGAAAGCTCTGCCTGTGGTCCATCCCCTCACCTAACCGCATTTTTCTGACAAGAAATGGTATGTTTTTATCCTGTTTGTAAGTAATGATATTTATGACAAATATGAATAGGTTTGTTATTTATACCAGAGAAAATAAAAATTTGTAGATAAAAATTAGACTAAAAAGGAACGGGCTGTCAATAAAGGTGCTCAAAAATCTGTGAGTTTCTGAACATTCTCCTCATCTTTCTGTGTTTTAGAGATTCTCAATTAGGACTGCCCACAGAATCATCTGTGGAGATGGTTACTGTGCCCTACTCCAGAAAGACTGACTCAGGATTTTCTCATCAGTTAAATTCCAGATAGTACTTCCTTAGGTTTTTGAGATGATCACTCCCTGGTTAAGAATCCATTTTCTCCCAATGCTAGAGTTGAGTTAAACTCTGAAACATTTAATTTTTTTTCTATTGTGAAAGTCTTTGGTTTATTACTTGTGAAAATTATCTTTTAAGAAATAGAGTCAGTAAATAGAAGAGAATGGGAAAATAAAGGACAAATGATGGGACTAAAAGTTTATGAAGTTACATAGTTTCATTGTATAATCGATAATTAAAACTATATTATGTTCTTACACATATAGCTATGCACAAAAACCTCACATGATCCTAAGGCCAAATAAAATTAACGGCTAAACTGAATTGAGCATTGCTTATTCCTAGTTTTTCCTTTGCATTGACATTGAAAAATGATCTTTTCTAATCTCCTTACCTATTCAATTTCCATTATTTTCCAAAGGGAACGTATTTTTTCTACTCAGCCATTTTTTTTCTGTATACTTTTTCTCTTTCCATTGTTCAAGCTGCTGCTTCTAGCAGAATTTATTTAATGAGTCCCATTTTGATGGACTTGGTTGAATGTGGCTTTTTAATATTTCTTTTGATACAAAGTGTATATTTGCATTGCTTAATAGTAATGTTATTCTGAAGGATATTAATTTTAATAGTTTTAACTTGAATATGTTTTCTTAACAGCAGAAGAAGAAAACTAAGAATTTCAATCCACCAACACGTAGAAATTGGGAAAGTAATTACTTTGGGATGCCCCTCCAGGATCTGGTTACAGCTGAGAAGCCTATACCACTCTTTGTTGAAAAATGTGTGGAATTTATTGAAGATACAGGTAGGATAGAAGTATCATTGCAAGAGATTTGATTTAAAATTTCACTTTCGCCGCACCAACAGTTTGTCACATTCATGATTCATTAAAGCTAAGTTTTGAAAGAGGTATATAGTTCTCATTATTAGGATCATCTTGAGTATTAACCCTAGATGTAACATCTAATATTCGAAAGAAGTTTTGTTTTTGGCCAGTAATGCTTTTGTTGGACTTCTCTTAAATGTTAAACTTACCTTATTCTAGAATTTAGAACACGTTGAATGTTAAATTATGTTATTTATTCATAAGTAGTTATGATTTAAATTTGTAATTTGAAAGTTTTCAATATTTTTAAGTAATACTATTGATTCTTATCACTCATTTTACATACGAATTTTTCTTTTAAAAGTTAGCAGTACTTATGAATGTATGAAAGGTAGTTTGGGATGTTACTTTTTATTCAGCAGCACTAGATTGATGTCTTACGTGGTTTGATTTTTATTTTTAGGGAATGTGTAGATATCCTCACTATTTTTAAAACAAGTCTGCTCTTACGTTTACTTTGTCCAGTGTAAACCATTATCTGAGGGTTGGACTAGTCAGAGTCGGGGAATAAAGGTAGAATATTACCATGTTTGTATGCATTTAAAATGAATGAGATTTAATCATGAAACCTTAGTGATTGAATAGACTACAGAATTTAATGGTTTGAAAACATGAGCTAATCCCATTTAAACTCTATTTGTTCTTAATGATCTCCTTTGATAAGCAAGCATTATTTAAAAAACAAACTAGGGTACCTATATCCTATATAAAAAATCAAACTCATTCAGGGATGTCCAGCTTGTGGGCCACATGTGGCCCAGGATGGCTATGAATACGGCCCAACACAAAATTGTAAATTTACTTAAAACCTTTTTCTTCCTCATTAGTTTTCATTAATGGTTGTTGTATTTAATGTGTGACCCAAGACAACTCTTCTTCCAGTTTGGCCCAGAGATGCCAAAAGGTTGTGGACCTTCCCTGATAGATGTACACCTGATAGATGTACTCCCTGATAGATGTTACCCTTTAGTTGATTTGTCAGCTAAGTTCTATACATAGTGCGTTGTCTGGTGAGAAGTGCTGACTTTCAGTTTTAATATAGGTGTGGAATGTGGGACAGTATGTGTTATCCACTAGTATTTTAATTGGAATAGCCTCTATCCTCCTCCTGCCATTATTAAGTGTTAACTTATAGAGCCTACATTTGATTATGCCCGTAGTCATCTGTTTTTCCTTTAACAAAATGTGTAAGATGCAAATTTACTGTCTATATTTCTGTTCATCTTTAGCATAGTAGAAATGCAGAGGTTTTTATGATTGCTTCCTGTTTTAAGCTTCAAAAATTCTCATTTTCTCTAGTGATATTATTGGGCCTTATGGATATGACTGAGCAATTAGAAAATACTTCTTTTGTGATTAGAAAATAACAAGTAATAATTTAAAACATTTTGTACATTTTTTATAATTAAAAATACCTGTTTCTTAAATATTTTGATAGTAGTTTAGTGATTTGGTTTGAGGATTTCCAAGTGTAAGATAAAAGGAAATTGTAGTTCAATTCTTAGCACAATTTGAATTATTTCAGTCAACTGACAGATAATTTATGTGCTTTGATAGAAGTATACTGAGGTACCATAAGACCACAAGAATAGTTACATAGAAGAATAAAGCTAGTTCTTTTGTTGTTGTATGTTGTTTGATTTTATTACTTATTAATGCTACTCAGTTTTATCAAAAATTCCCACTTAATAGTTAATTATTGAATTCTCAGTATAGATTGTACAGCAGAGCCATCTTCTGTTTAAGGTTCAACTTATAATGCAACTATATATTAAATACCTATTAATTAAAAGTTGTACATTATTGTTTGTAAATCCTTAGACATAGTGGTATAAATGAGCAGTACTTTTGTTATAATCAACACTCTTGTTTAAAGAAGTAAACTTTTTTAAACAACCCCTAAGAAAATATGGTAGGTTTAAAAATCAACTTTATTGGTATAATTTACATACAATAAAATTTACCAATTTTAATTGTACAGTATGAGTTTTGATAACTCTGTGGTCATAGTCACATAAGGACCACCACAGTCAGGATAATGTAAGACATTTTCATCACCCCAAAAAGCATGCAGTGTTTCATCGGTAAGGATTATGTTAATTGTTGGGTTTTTGTAGATATTCTTTAAGAAGTTGAGAAGTATTCTTCTATTCCTAATTTGTTGCATTTCTCTCTGAAATTGGTGTTGATTTTGTTGTGTGATTTTTGTGCATCTTTTGAAGTGATCATGTATAATTCTTTTAAAAGTCTGTTTTTATGGTGACATATTAATTGATCTTTAGATGTTATTATCTAATCTTGTATCCCTGGGATAAACCCACTTGGTTTTCTCCTTTTTCTGTATTCTGAATTCAGTTTGCTAAAATGTTGTGAAGGATTTCTGCATCCTGGGGGATACTGGTCTGTAGTTTTTTTGCAATGTGTTTGACTGGTTTTGGTATCACAGTAAAAATGGTATTATAGACTATTTTCTGGAAAACTTTACATAGATTGGTAATACTTCTTCCTTTAGTGTTGGTAGAATTCACCAGGGAAACTATTTGGACCTGGCATTTCGTTTGTGAGGAAGTTTTTAACTATGGATTAAATTCTTTTAATAGGCACAAGGTGGTACAGATTTTTAAATTTCTTTTTGAGTTCTTTTCCTCTTTCAAGGATTTTGTCTGTTTCAGCCAAGTTGGCCTAAGGTTGTTGTATTCATTTCTTTCTTTCTTTTTTATTGAATTTATTAGGGGTGACTGTGGTTTAAAAAGTTTTGCAGATTTCAGGTGCACAACTCCATAACACCTCATCTATACACTGTATTGTGTGTTCATGACCCCAAGTCAAGTCTCCTTCCATCACCATTTATCACCTCTTGTACTCTTCTCCACCTACCCCCAGGTCTCTTCCACCCGGCATTCGCCACACTGTGTCCATGTGACATACAGTTGTTTTATAAAATTTCTTATTCTTTTAATGCTTGTAGCATCTGTAGTGGTGTCTTCTCTTTTGTTCTTGGTATGAGTAATTTGTGTCTTTTTTCCCCCTTTTTGTTAGAAGTTTATCAATTTTATTTATCTTTTAAAAGAACCAACTTCTTGGGGGTTTTTCTTTGTCCATTTTTTATTTCATTGAATTCCAGTTTTCATTTTCTTTCTGTTTTCATTTGGTCTCTTTGTAGTTTCTTAGAGTCCTAGATTAATGATTTCAGCCAATCTTTTCTACTACAGTATTTAAAATTTGCTGTATACATTGTTTTAGTTGCATGCCACAGATTTTGATGTATTGTTTCATTTTCACTCAGATCAGAATACTTTGTAATTTCCCTTTTGATTTTTTTAAATTTAGCTCATTGGTTATTAAATGTTTTATTTCTAGATATTTTTAGATACCTTTTCTGTTATTCATTTCTAGTTTAATTCTATTGCAGTTGATAAACAGTTTGATTTCAGTGTACATTTATTGAGATTTGTTTTATAGCCCAAAATATGCTCCATTTTGAAGAATGTTCCATGGGACCTTGAACAGAATGTTTATTAGGCTGTTGGGTGAAAGGTTTGATAAATGTCAAGTTCTTAGAGTATTGGTAAAGTCATACATATCCTTACTGATTTTCTTGTTGATTTGTGGGGTTTTTTTAGTTACTTAAGGAGTATCATTGAAATCTGCAGTCTTGATTATAGATTTGTCTGTTTCTCCTTTTAGTTCTGTTAGATTTTGCTCATGTGTTTTGAAATTCTTTTAGTTGCGTTTATAAATACATCTTTATGAACTGACTTACCATTATGAAGCATTCTTTTTATGCTTTCTAATATTCTTTGTTCTGAAGTTTACTTTGTCTAATATTAATATAGCCAATAGTATTTTTAGTAATGTTCATGTGATATTTCTTTTACTTTCAGCCTTTCTGTAACTTTATATTTAATGTAGTGTCTTATAGACACCATTTCATTGGGTTTGGCAATCCATTTGTTTTCGTTGGAGTATTTATTAGATCATTGGCATTTAATGTAATTATCAGTATAATTGATTTTAAATTTCCCATCTTGTTTTTATTTTCTATTTGTCACATGTGGACATAAATTCTATTTTAATTCCAATATCAGGTTATTAGTTATATCCCTTTCAGGTTTTTAGTGGTGCTCTAGCTTTTGAAATATACATCTTCAATTATAGTTCATCTTCAAATATTATACCACCATGGTGTGTAGTTTAAGAACCTTTTAACAGTATATTTAAGCCTCCTATCCCTTGTTCTATTGTTGTACATTTTAATTCTACAGTGTTTTTTGTTGGTTGTTTATTTATTTTTAGAGAGAGGAGAAGGAAAGGAGAAAGAGAGGGAGAGAAGCATCAGTGTGCGGCTGCCTCTCAAGTGCCTCCCACTGGGAACCTGGCCTGCAACCCAGGCACATACTGGGAATTATTATAATATATTTTTTTAAGATTTTATTTATTTATTTTAGAGAGAGGGGAAGGGAGGGAGACAGAGAGAGAGAGAAACAGCAATGTATGGTTGCCTCTCACATGGCCCTCACTGGGGACCCGGCCTGCAACCCAGGCATGTGCCCTGACGGGGAATTGAACCGGGACCCTCTGGTTCCCAGCCCGCGCTCAATCCACTGAGCTACACCAGCCAGGGCTGCCCAACTGGGAATTAAACCGGCAACCCTTCAGTTCACAGGCCTGCACTCAATCCACAGAGCTACACCAGCCAGGGCAAATTCTACAGTGATTTAAACATCACAGTACATGTTTATAATTTTTACTTTAAACAGATAATTATCCTCATTTTTGAAAGATACTTTCTTAGGTTATAAGTCTTTTATGTAACAGCTTTATTGAAATATAATTCACATACTCTATAACTCATCTATTTAAAGTGTACAGTCCAGTGGTGTTTTGGTATATTCACAGAGTTATATAACCACCAGCACAGTCAATCTTAGAACATTTTCATCATCCCTGAAAGAAACTCCATACCCGTTAAATAGTCACCCCTTGTTCCTCAGACCCACTCACCCTTAACTTTTCTGACTCTGTAGATTTACCTGTTCTGGTCTTTTGTGACTGTCTTCTTTCAGTTAACATACTTTCAAGGTCCATTCATATTGTAGCATCTATCAGTATTTCATTCATTTTTATTGTTGAATAATTTTCCATTGATGGTCATTTGGGTTGTTTCTACTTCTTAACTATTGGTAATAGTGCTGCTGTGAATATTTCTATAGAAGCTTATATGGACATGTTTTTTTGCTTCTCTTCAATGAATTGCTAGATTATATGGTAACTCTGTGTTTAACCTTTTGGGAAACTACTGGTCTGTCTTCCAAAGTGGCTGCACTACTTTACATTCCCACCAGCTATATACAAGATTTACAGTTTCTCCATCTTTGCTTATTTTCTTCTTTTTTGATTATAGCCATTCTATTGGGTGTGAAATGGTATCTTATATGATGTTAATTTGCATTTCCCTGGTGAAAAGCGATGTTGAGTATATTTTCAAGTGTTTATTGGCTATTGTATATTTTCTTTGGAGAAATATCTATTCAGATCATTTACCTAGTTGTCTTCCTGTTGAGTTTAAGAGCTCTATATATTCTAAATACAAGTTATTTTCAGATATTTGCAAAAATTTTTCTTATCTTTGGGTTGTCTTTCAGAATTACTTGATGGTATCCTTTGAAGCACAAAAGTTGTAAACTGTACTATTCAATAATTTAAAAAAAATTTGACGCTGTATGCATGGTAATATATGTAAAAAGGTTTTGCCTAACCCAAGATCACCAAAAGTTATTTCTATATGTATTCTAAGAGTTTTAAAGTGTTAGCTTTTACATTGAGGTCTGTGATCCATAATGAGTTTATTTTTCTCTATGGTGCAAGGAAGGGTTTCAGCTTGATTCTTTTGCATGTGGGTATCCATTGTCCAAGTATTATTTTTTTAATTGCCTTGGCATTCTTTTTGAAAATCAATTGATCACAATTGTGCATGTTTCTGGACTTTGGCTTATTATTTCATTGATTTATATACCTATCCATATATCTGGTAGCATTCTGTTTTCAGTACTGTAGCTTTGTAATAAGTTTTGAAATTGAAAAGTATTTAGGGAATATAGTTCTAGGTTAATAGATTTTTAAAAAAATTATTTTTTCATTCAACTTTTTAAAGACTCTTCTGCGTGATATCTAACAAACATTTTGCTGTTATTCTAATTTGTGGTCTTGTATGTACTGTGTTCTCCTTTCTCCCTCAATTTCCAGGTACTTTCAAGACTATTTTCTCTGGTTTTTAGCAGTTTTATTAAAAATGTGATTTAATGTGTGTGGTTTTTTAAAATACTTCCACTTGAGGTTTCTGGGGCTTCTTGGATTTTTGGTTTGTAATTTTTAAGTTTGGTAAATTTGTGATCATTTACTGTCCTGTGTCCCATACCTCTGCTTCTGGAATGTGGTTACATGTGTGTTAAATATCTTGAAATTGTCCTGCAGCTCATGGAGGCTCTGTTCATTGTGTTTAATTTTGATTAGACTGCATATCTATTACTCTGTCTTCTACTTCACTGATTTATTGTTTTCTGTGTGGTCAAATCTAGATGTTCCATTTAAGTCTGTTTTTTGTGTTTCATTTTTCTACCCATTGTGTTGATATTTTCTTTTACATTTTTTAATATACTTATAAAATTTATAACAGCTGTGTTAGGATCTTTCTGTTAAGAATTCTGTCATACTTCATTTCTGGATCTGTTTCTGTTTCTGTTGATTTTTTCTGTTTGTGAGTTGTTTTTTGCTGCTTTAGTGGTTTTGATTTGATGTCACACATTTTGAATTTTACATTATTGGGGGGTTAATTTTCTAGTATTCTTTTAAGGAGTGCTGCATTTGTTTTGTCATGTGTTAAGTATTTTGTGAAGCTTTTTGATCCTTTCTAGGCTTGCTTGTAAGGTTTTTGTTTGTGTGGATCCACAGCAGCTTTTATTCTAAGTATTTATTTAGATCTACAATATGGTATGAAGACTTGACCCAATGTTCTTTTGAGAATAGAACTTGAACTATTCTCAGCCCCTGGCCTAAGGAAGTTTTCTCTCATATATTTGCAGTGTTCAACCAAATGCTTGGGGCTCTTTCTCCGTGTTGTTTCCTCTTCTTTTTGAGACTCTACGTTATAAATTCTAGTCTTCTTGTTCCCATAGCAGTTTTTATAATAGGTATTTTATAATAAGTTGTGGTAAGTTATTCCTGTTGGGAAATGACCCTTTAAATATTAGTATAAATTTGAAGTAGACAAAAAGAGGTAATGCAGAAGAGAGAGACTGAAAAGAGAACAGCCTTGACTGAGTGGCTCAGTTGGTTGGAATGTTGTCCACCACATCAAAAAGTTTGCAGGTTTGATCCTCTAGTCAGGGCATATACTGGAGGCAACCAATGGATGTTAAATTCTCATCAATGTTTTTGTTTCTCCCCCTCCCACCCCAATTTCTCTCTAAAATCTACAAATATATATCCTCAGGTGAAAAGTTAAAAAAAAAGCCCTGACTGGTGTGGCTCAGTTGGTTGAGCATCGTCCCGCAGAGCAAAAGGTCGCTGGTTTGATTCCTGTTCAGGGCATATGCCAGGGTTGCAGGTTCTGCCCCAGTTGGGGTATGTGCCCATGTGTGACAGGCAGCCAGTGAATGTTTTTTCTCACGTTGATGTTTCTTTCCCTTTCTCCTGCTCTTCCCCTCTCTCTAAAAATAAATAAAATCTTTAAAATAAAATAGAACAGAAGGCCTCTCTCAGGAATTAGGATGATAAACCCGATATAGGGTTGAAAGAGGACTCAAAAATGCCTCTCTGATTGTTTTGTTAAGCTGATTGTAGGTGGTATATCATTCATGAAATTAGAAATGATATGAAAAGCAGATTTGACATTTTGATAATGGATTCCTGTTACATACATATTAAACCTCAAGGTGCCTATGGGGTATCCTTGTAAAAGCAGTAGACTCATTTGAATAAGTGATAGCTATGGATCTTTGAAAAAATGGTTTGGTCTTAAGATTTTGGTCATTGACAGTGTATAGATATTAATGTAAGCCGTATGTTGATTAAGTTGAATGAGAAGAAAATACAGAGTGAGAATAAAACTGCACATTGCAGATAGGTCATATAAAAGAATGGAGCCCTGAAAGACTGAGAAGAATATTTTTAATAAGAACAAAGCATGGTTATCAGCCTTGAATGTACATAGGTCAGGTGACTTAGAATGATACTTTTCTTCATATAACATGAAAGTAAACCATTTTAAAGTATACAACAATTAACTGGCATGTGGTACATTTACAGTATTGTGCAATCACCACCTCATCTAGTTCCAAAGATTTTCATCACCCCATGTAAAACTCTATACCCGTTATATAGTTACTGTCTTCTCTAGTTACCTCTTGCTCTAGCCTCTGGCAACCACCAACCTTCTTTCTGTCTCTATGGATTTACTTATTCTGAATGTTTCATATAAATGGTATCGTGCCAATATGTGACCTTTTATCTGGCTTCTATCATTTCACATAATGTTTTTGAGGTTCCTTTATGTTGGAGTATGTGTCATTGTGTGGATATATACCACATTTTATGTATTCATTCATCAGTTGGTAGACATTTGATTTGTTTCCACTTTTTGGCTATTGTGCTGCTCTGAAGTTCATGTACAAATATTTGTTCAAATACCTGTTTCCAATTCTTTTGAGTACATACCTAGGAGTATAATGGTGGATCACACGATAAATTCTATGTTTAACTTGGTGAGGAACTCTCAAATTGTTTTCTACAGTGGATGCACCATTTTACATTTTCACGAGCACTGTGCAAGAGTTAAATTTGTCCACATCCTTGGTAACACTGAACTGTATTCTGTGGGGTGTGTGTTTTAATTCTAGCCATCCTATCCCTTTTGATAGGGCTTGTATTTTGATCTGTAGATCACTTTGGTAATATTGCCATCTTAATAGTATTAACCCTTTCAATCCATGAACACTAAAGGCCTTTCCATTTATTTAGGTATACTTTAACTTTTTTCTTTACTGTTTTATAGTTCTCAGTGTACAAGTCTTACATGTTTTTGGTTAAGTTTATTCCTAGGTATTTATTCTTTTGAATGCTGTCATAAATGGAATTTTTTTCTTAATTTCATTTTTAGAATGTTTGTTGCTGCTGTATAGAACTGATTTTTGTGTGATCTTTTAGCCTGCCACTTTTCTAAATGTTTTTTTTTTTTTAAAGATTTTATTTATTTATTTTCAGAGAAAGGAGAAGGGAGGGAGAAAGAGCAATGTATGGTTGCCTCTCACATGGCCCTCATTGGGGGCCTGGCCAGCAACCCAGGCATGTGCCCCAACTGGGAATCGAACCGGGACCCTCTGGTTCCCAGCCCGCGCTCAATCCACTGAGCTATACCAGCAGAGCCTAAATGGTTTTTTTTTATATTTTATTTATTTATTTGTAGGGAGAGGGGAAGGGAGGGGGAAAGTGAGGGAGAGAAACATCGCTGTGTGAGAGATACATTGATCAGTTGCCTCTTACTCGCCCCCAACTGGGGACCTCGCCCGCAACCCAGGCATGTGACCTGATTGGGAATTGAACCAGCAACCTTTCAGTTCACAGGCCAGCACTCAGTCCACTGAACCACATGAGCAAGGGTACTAAATGTTTTTTATTAACTCTTCTTTGTGTGCGTATGTGTCTGTTCTTTGGGATTTTCTGCGTATACATGGTCATGTCTTCTATGAATAAGATAGCTTTACTTCTGTCTTTCAAATTTGGATGCCTTTTATTTCTTTTTCTTACCTAATTGCTTTGGCTTAAACTTTTGTAATTTTAAATGGCTGTGGTAAAAGCAGGCATGCTTTCATTCTCTCACCATTGTGATGTTATCTGTATTTTTCATAAACGCTCTTTCATGTGTTGAGGAAGTTAAGTTCCCTTCTGTATTAGTTTCCTGGAGTTACCATAAAAGTCCCACAAACTGGGTAACTTAAAACAATAAAAATGTATTTGCTCTCAGTTTGAAGGCAGGAAGTCTGAAATCAAAATACTAGCTGAGTCATACTCCCTCAGAGACTGGGTATAATCCTTCCTTGCCTCTTCCTCTCTTCTGGTGGGGAGGACGTTAGTCCTTGGTGTTCCTTGGCTTGCAGTTGTATTACTCCTATCTCTGCCTTCCCAGCTCTCCTGGTGTGTCTCTTGTCTTATAAGTATACTAGTCATTGGGTTAAGAACTCATCCTACTCCAGTATGACCTCATACATCTGCAGTGGCCCATTTCCAAATAAAGTTAGTTTGTTGATTATTTTTTGTTATGAAAGGGTGTGGATTTTGTTAAATGATTTTTCTGTGTCAACTGAGGTGATAATGTTTTTTCTTTCATTCTGTTAATGTGATAAGTTACATTGATTTTTTTTATATTGAACCACTCTTGCATTCCTGGGATAAATACAGTTGGTCGTGGTCTGTAAACCTGTTAATATGCTGTTGGATTCAGTTTGCTAGTATTTTGTTGAAGATTTTTTGCATCTGCATTCATATGGGACATATCTTTTGATGTCTTTATCTTGGGCTTTAAATATCATAGGCGTGCCCTGGCTGGTGTAGCTTGGTGGATTGAGTGTGGGCGGGGAACCAGAGGGTCCCGGTTCGATTCCCCGTCAGGGCACATGCCTAGGTTGCAGGCCAGGTCCCTGTGAGGGCCATGTGAGAGGCAACCATACATTGCTGTTTCTCTCCCTCTCTGTCTCCCTCCCTTCCCCTCTCTCTAAAAATAAATAAAAATAAAAATCTTTAAAAAAGAAATATCATAGGCATTCAGAAATGTTTCCTCCTTTAGAATAGTATTTTAATGAGAGTTTTCTCTGATTCTAAAAGTGTGCTATCTTCAGAATCTATTGAGGCATTCCTGTGTTAGAGACTTTTTAAATTTTTTTCTTCATTTTACAGTTTTTCATTTTCAGGCTTTTTTTTTTTTTTAATCAGTGTACCTCCTGATGATTATCTTATTTTTACTCTTCCAGTTTGTAACTTCTAATCTGCCAAATCAGGAGAACCTGACAGAGTTAGCTTAAATTGTGCTTTGGGTTAGGTTAAATGCAATTGAGAAGAACAGGAAGTGTTTCTATAAATGAAATAATGTATTTTAGGGCAAGGGCTTTGTGATATCTTTTTGGCTATTTGTTGACCTTTTTGTTTCTCTTTTTTTCAGTTATAGGTTAGATGATCAGATGACCAAGTTATAAATAGGTGAGGAGTTTTTTCACCTCTATTTGCCAGAATTTATATTTGCATATAAATGTAGTTAATCTGGAATGCCCCCACTATTACAAATGGATTGTAATGAAATACAGACTGCCCTGACCAGTGTTGGCTCAGTTGGTTGAGTGTCATACAGCAAAGTGAAAGGTTGCTGATTTGATTTCTGGTCAGGGCACATGCCTGGATTATGGGTTCAGCCCCGGTCAGGGCACATTCAAGAGGCAACCAATTAATGTTCCTCACATTGATGTTTCTCTCCTTCTCTTTCTCCTTCCCTTCTCTGCTCTCTAAAAATAAATTAATAAAGTATTAAAAAAAAGATATAGGGACTGTCTCTGAAGCAGAGAGGTTATATTTCTGATATGAGTTAAGACTAATGCCAGTGAGATTCTTTAAATAGAAGTCTAAAAATTGTGTGTTGCTCCAATACACCAGTGATGATGGAATAATTAAGGCAAGGTAGGTGAATGAATCTTTGTTTTATTCCAAGGTAAATATAATTTTTTTAAATAAAGCCTTTTAATTTAAACTTCATCATTTCTACTTGATGTTTTAAAGAACTTTCTATATTTCTAAATCTATTTTTATGTTCACTCCTTTGCATACCTCCTCAACCCCTACCATGTTTTTCACTTGGCAAAATCTCAACTTTGGTTAAACTAACTCCCTGCCTACTCTGTGGTTGGACCAGAAAGTGAATTATGGTTGTAGAAAAATATAAACCATGCATTTCACTTTAAATATATATATGGCCACAAGTCTGAATAATCATGCCATAATTCCCTATGTTGATTTGCTCTCTTGCTTGCATAAAGGATTATATTATTTTTAAAATAACCATTTTTTATTTTGTTAAATTTTAAGGTTTTGAACCTTCAGAAATGTGGCAAGAATAGTATGATTAAGCATCCTTTCATCTAGATTCACCAGTTATTTACTTTTGCACACATTCTTCAATTTTTTTCTCAATTGTTTTAGAGTAAGTTATAGATAACATGACACTTTACTCCTAAATCTTATATTTCCTAAGAAAAAGGACATTTCTAGTACATAATAAAATTCAAATATCACCTACAGGAAATTTAATTTTAATAAAATCATATTATTTAATATTCTATCTATATTCAAATTCCCTCCACTGTCCCAGTAATGTCCTCTTAGAGCTTTTTGCTCTTTCAATTCAGGATCCAGTCAAGGATCATAATTTACATTTTGTGTTATATGTCCTTAGTTTTCTTTAATTTAGAATAATTTCCTAACCTTTTGTGTGTATTTTCAAGAATTTAAGCCTTAGCCCTGGCTGGTGTAGCTCAGTGGATTGAGCGTGGGCTGGGAAGCAAAGGGTCGCCAGTTCAATTCTCAGTCAGGATGCATGATGGGTTGCAGGCCAGTTCCCCAGTAGGAGGCACGAGAGAGGCAACTGTACATTGATCTTTCTCCCCCTCTCTTTATCCTTCCCTTCCCCTCTCTCTAAAAATAAATAAATAAAATCTTTTTTTTTTTTAAAGAATTTAAGGATTTTCTTCCCGAATGTTCTTAAATTTTAATGGTCTAATTCTTAGTCAACTCCAGTTAAACATTTCTGTATGGAATGTGTCCTTAATACGTCCTTAATACTAATACAGCATTAGGGGATAAATGATGTCATTTCCTAAAGGACTTTTTATGTTGCTTTTGAAACTAAGCTTTTAATAACCCTAATAGTGCCATTCAGATATGTGCTAAAAGTTTGTATCATTGGCATTTTAAGATATTTTCATGATTCAGTTGTGACCTGTTTATTCTTGATCTAGCGAAGAGGAATTATATTAGCCCTTAAAGCACTTCTTTAGATAGTTTTAGTATGCCTGTCTGGCAGACATTTCTTAATGTTTTCTAGTATATTAATATTACCATTTATGGTTTCTAGCTTTGAAGTATGTTTTTATCTGTCATAAGAACATTGCCTTCTTGAAGTTAGCTGGTTGTTGAGTCTTAGCTAATGCTTTTTTAAAATGATTTTTTACATCACAGCCTTTCGACTGTAACCTTCATGAGATTAGGCGCTCCTTTCACCTAAAACAGTCTATAATTAAATTCTTATTTAATAAATGTTTAAAAAACGAATCCCTTTTTTAAAAAAATTCTTTCCTGAAGGTATGTTTATTGATTTGAGAGAGAAAGAGAAACATTGATGGGTTGCCTCCCAGAGTATAAATCCCAACCAAGGATCAAACTTGCAGCCTAGGTATGTGCCCTGAGTGGGAATCAAACCTGCTGCAACCTACTGTGAGCCAATTAGGCAGAGCTAATTACAGGCGATTTTTGATAAAGAGTTTATTTTTGTTTTTGTTTTTAAGGAGAACTATTTCATTGTAGCAGGGGAAAAAATTACAGATATTATGTCCATTAAGAAATAGAACTGAAAAATCACCTGAGATTTCATAATCAAGAGATAAGTTTTTTCCTATATATTTATGTCACACATAATACACATTTAAACATATACAGCTTTTTCAAAGGGGGAAAATTGAACATTGTTTTGTAATATTTATTTATTTAGAGCAGAAGGGAGGGAGAAAGAGAGGGAAAGAAACATTGATGTGAAAGAGAAACATCAGTTGGTTGCCTCTTGTATGCGCCCCAACCAGGGACCTGATCTACAACCTGGGCATGTGCCCTAACCGAGAATCAAACAGGCTATCTTTTCCTTTGTAGGACAGCACCCAACCAACCGAGTGACACTGGTCAGGGCAGGCTTTGTAAGATTTTTAATACATGAATAAATTCATTTCATGAGATAAGATACTTATCTTTGGAATTACTTTTTATGATTTATCATCATATTCTAACATCTTGATAATCATAATTTATTCAGTAATCCCCTATATCTGAACCTAAGTCATCTTTATATGCTTATATTTTTATTTTCTAGGAAAAATATCCAAAAATGAAATCACTATGCCTCACCTCAGTGAGAGCATGCTCAGAAAGGAAACCATTCACCATAAAACAAATGAGGAGGCATTTCAAACATATATCGCTGATGTATTAAATAGAATAAACTAATATCCCTAGCTTGGTCACTGTAAAACTTTTAGCAAGTCACTTTACTTTTCTAAGCTTGTTTTCTTTAAATAAGTCCTCTTGCTGCTTATTTTGAAGATGGGATGAAGACAATGCATATTATATTTACTTTAAGAACTTTTAATCATATGTAAAGAAAGTAACAAAATGAAAGATTGGAAAGCTATTGTTGCTTTTTCTTAAATATTACATATTTAGTGGCTGGAAAGTAGTGACAGGTTTTATTTAATTCAGTAAATTCAAGTTGTAAATATATACATACCCCCACAGTGGAATTTTAAAACACTGTTTTTAATTCATTGAGAAAACAGACTGTTGCCTTTAGCTTTATTATTCCTGTAATAATCTTGTGCCTAAACCGTTACTGCTAAAAGATTTGTGCTCTGTTGATGTTACTTTATCCTTATAAGCTTGATATGTAGATATATAGCTATATGTCTGTCTTTCTTTAGAGCAATTTTATGTTTACAACAAAATGGAGAGGAAAGTACAGAGATTTCTCATATATTCCCTGCTGCCATACATGAACCCTCCCCATGCCTTGTTGCCATCATCATTCACTGCAGTGGTACATTTTTTTAACCAAGGATAAATTTGACTCATCATAATCACTGGAAGTCCATAGGCTTCACTCTTGCTGCTACTATACATTCTATGGGTTTGGACAAATGTAAAATGACCTATATCCATCATTATAATAACATACAGAGTATTTTCACTGCCGTAAGAATTCTCTGTGCTTTTCCTATTCATATCTCGCTCTTTCCTCCATCCCTGGCAACTATCAATTTTTTTTCTTCCTAGTTTTGCCTTTTCCAGAGTATCACATAATTAGAATCATAGTGCATATTGCCTGTTTATTTGCCTGCCTATTTATCTTCCTTGATAAATGTGTCTGTTAAGGTCTTTCTCTGATTTTGTAATGAACTTGTTTGTTCTCTTATTACTGAGTTTTAAGAGTACTTTGTACTTCTGGCTGAAATGAAGGCATAGGTAGACATGCTTCACCTCCTCACACAACCATAAGAAGGATCACAACTAATCTGAAAACAAAATACAACCAGAACTGCCCCCAAATTGAACTGTGTGGAAGTCCAACAACAAAGGATTTAAAGAAGAAATATTTATCCAGGTGGGTAGGAGGAGCAGAGACAGGGAGGCATATTGGACAGGATGCTGTGTGGTGGCAGCAGTGAGGCAGCAAGGGCTGGCGAAACAGGTGGTCCCACATTCAACTATGGTGGGTGAAAACAGGAAGGGACACCTGGGGAGCGAGCCATCACAGCCCTGGGCAGACCACACGACCCAGGGTTACATCACTAGGAAAATAAAGCATCATAGCTTCTGGCTGTAAAAACCATTGGGGGGTCGGGGTTGTAAAAGAAACTGCCCATCTCTTAAAGAGTCTGTTCAAAGGACCCACATGGTCTTAGAACATACACAAACCCACCTTCTCTGGGATTAAGCACCAGGACAGCAGCTAGAGGGTGAGTCGCACACAGGAACTGGGGTAAGTGACTGGTAACAGTGCAAGAGCTGAGCTAGTGGCATCTTTCCCTCTTAGATTCCTTCCCCAATATAGCACCACAAAGCAGTTAACACATTAAGTGCAGTGTCAGTCCCTGGGGACTGACAGTGAACTTTCCATTCAGGCGGCATCAGTCCTTAGGGACTGACATTGGACTATTCATTTGGGCGGCATTGGTCTATGGGGACTCAGAGCAAACTTTTCGTTTGGGCGACATCGGTGCATGGGACTGGCAGTATCAAGGTCAAAAAATAAATGTTGTAATTTTAATGAAGTTTTGCATTGGCTGCACCTTGGTGCACCTGTTTATACTCTAACCAAACACCAGTTGAGTGGTCACAGGCCCACCGCCTGAACGGAAAGCCCAGCAAAATCGGCTCGGCGTTTAACATGTTAAGCTGGTTGCCCGACCTGGCAAATACCTATAGCTCCACCCCTTACAAAGCAATAGGTGTGCCAAGATGGAGTCAAAGCAGCACTACCCAATACACAGAAACAAAAAAGAGGCTGCCAAATTGATGAAACAGAATCAGAAACAGAAATCAGGGGAAAAACTCTCATTTGCTATAACAACAAGAAAAATAAAGTATCTAGGAATAAACCTAACCAAGGAGGTCAAAGACTTGTACTCAGGAAACTACACAGCACTGAAGAAAGAAATTAAGGAAGACAAAAATAAATGGAGGCATATGCCGTGTTCATGAATTGGAAGAATTAACAACATCATAGTGTCCATACTACCCAAAGCAATTTATGCATTCTATGCAGTCTCTATTGAAATACCAGTGACATATTTCACAGATATAGAACAAACATTTCAAAAATTATATGGAACCATAAATGACCACGAACAGCCACAGCAATCTTGAGAAAGAATTAAGTAGAGGGAATCATAATACCTGACATCAAATTATATTAGAAGGCCATGGTAATCAAAACAATCAGGTACTGGCATAGGAACAGACACACAGATCAATGGAACAGAATAGAAAGCCAGAAATAAACCCAAGTCTCTATACACAATTATATTTGAGAAAAGGAGCAGAAGCATAAAATGGAGTAATAATAGTAAAAAAAATACTTATTTTGATCTCCAGAATATGTAAAGAACTCACATGACTCAACACCAGGAAGACAAACAACCCAATTAAAAAATGGGCAAAGGACCTAAACAGACACTTCTCCAAGGAGGACATACAGAGGGCTCAGAGACATATGAAAAGGGTGCTCAGCATCACTACCCATCAGAGACATGCAAGTTAAAACCACAATGAGATACCACTTCACACTTGTCAGAATGGGTATCATAAACAAATCAACAAACAAGTTCTGACAAGGTTGTGGAGAAAAGGTGCACCCCAGTGTTCATAGCAGTACAATTTACGACAGCCAAGTGCTGGAAACAACCTAGGTGCCCATTAGTAAACGGGTGGATCAAGAAACTGTGGTACATTTACACAATGGAATACTATGCAGCAGAAAGAAAGAAGGAGCTCCTACCCTTTGTAACAGTGTGGATGGAACTGGAGAACATTATGCTAAGTGAAGTCAGGTGATGAAAGACAAATACCATGTGATCTCACCTATAGGTGTAACCTAATTAACAAAACAAACAAGCAAGCAAAATATAACCAGAGACATTGAAATAAAGAAAAACCTGACAGTGACTAGAGGGGAGAGTCATAACAGGGGAAAGAAGCG